>LUGF01057332.1:313912-331022 GCA_001625245.1 Calycopis cecrops | reverse complement strand
GAAAGCATAAATCCAACGAGACCGGCGTGAAGTGACAGCTGTGTTGTCGCGTTTCGTGCGGTGTGTAAGTAAGGCAGCTCATCTGTGTAGTTTCTATATGGCTGTCTATGGGCGTCGGTAGACATGAAAATGGCTCCGACTGCTCGTTTGCCCCCCATACCATAGAGGGGAAAAAAAGTAACAATATTTAGTAGCACACTCTTGTAGTGCCACGTAGCATAACAGCGCTACAAGAAGGGATATCGTAGCTCTACTCTCTTGTGCTACGTAGCGTTGAAATATGAGCTGTCTGTGGCAGGAGTCACGAAAATGGCGACTTGGCGGTTGCCCCCTTAAATCTACTATAAATAAAGGCAACATACCCGTGTGAGCGAGTCCCATCCTAACTGTCTGCCACTCTTGATGGGCAATAATGTTGACGTAAGCGAGCAGCTGGTTCGAGGGCGCGTAGGTAAAGCCCTTCCCCAAGGCAGCGGTCCGACTCCACTTGGCCGCTTGCAGAACGTTACACACTTGAACGAAGGGACGAAGTTCCCTTGTGCTGAGTACGGACTGGAAAAGAGAACACGATTGTTACGAGGTTTCCTGTCGTGTTAGAGCTAGGGTCGCCTTGGTTACTTGCGCCTATTTTTTGCTGCTTTTTCACGCTTCATTGCTAATTTATCTCGCAGAGGAAGGCTTTTTAAAAGTGTTTTTAGTAAAACTTCTATACGCGCACTTGACTAGGGAAGTAAGGGGTCGCGGGTTCAAATCCCGTCTAAATCATTGATTTGACCTGGAAATACCGGCTGACCCTGCGTTTGCGGTGCCTTCAGCCGCTGCAATTAGAGGATCCCGGATCTGCAAGCAACAGAATCTCCCCAGCGACGGGCCGGCCGATAAAACCAAAACTTTTGACCGGACGGCGGCCTCTGAACAGTTCCTACGACGTCGTCGGAACGGTGTAATGCAGTCGGGTTCCCTGTCCTGACTCTTGACCCCAGTACTCCAAAGAAGCACGCCACGTCGCTCGTCCTAATGCACTCCGCTGTCTACTGATTTAGAGGGACGGGTGGAGGACTATCCAGCTGAGCTGCTCTTATTCTGGACTCTCCCTTCAAGCCTGTCCGGCATGGGTAGCTCTGTCCGCCGTATAGCCTTGGGGCAGCATCTTCGGTGGGGAGTCAAAAGACTCATAGTCTACCTTACACTATGAACAAATTGACAACGGTCTACAAATCAGGGTCACAAGACCGGCGTATAGTGACAGCTGTGTTCGCGCGTTTCGTCCGGTGTGTAAGTAGCCCGTGGCCCATGGAGGTGGAAGGAGAAGGGAAAGCAGCGCGTCTGTATAACCTCTATGTCTATGGGCGTCGGTAGTCATTAAAATGGCTATGACGTTTATTGCCATAAAAAAAGTTGACAACTGTCTACAAATAGCTCACCAGTTCATGATCGTTGAGAGCACAGATGATGATGGAGAGCAGAACTGCGTGGAAGTACGAGCACAGTATATCGTCGACAGTGGCGCCCTCCTTCAGGTAAACGCACATTATCCTATTGCTCATTTTCGGAAAGATTATGTACCCCCTCTCCTTATATATCTCTTTGATCCTACTCAGTGCCGCCGCATTGCGCATCTCGGTTATTAGATCCTTCATGGAATGTCCCAGTTGGATTTGGAAGCCGCACAGTTTCAAATCTGGAAAGAATAATGTGTCTGTTACAAATGGAAATCGGAAGCCACACAGTTTCAAATCTGGAAAGGATAATGTGTCTTTTGCTAATGGAATTCGGAAGCCGCACAGTTTCAAATCTCGAAAGGATAGTGTGTCGTTTACGAATGGAAATTGGAAGCCGCACAGTTTCAAATCTAGAAAATGCTTTCTAGATTTGAAACTGTGCGGCTCCAAATCCAAACGTCATCCAACGAAAGGAAATACGTAACGTGTTGTTCCATCTCGAAATTTATTTCTCAATGCGTGGGATTAAGCTTAAATTCGTGTCGTATAATGGTCTGCAATCCTATGAAGCTTTGAGTATTCAACCAAATGCACGGCTCGAGAGTGAAAGTAGCCGGTGGCCCTTGGAGAGGTAGGAGGAAGGCAACGCATCTGCATAAACTGTATGCGGATTTGGAGATCTCGATAGTTTCCCAACAGGTGGGTCCTAAAATGATCTTGGATAAGACAAGTCATGTCCAATGTTCAATGACACCTTTAGACGACCAGCAGTGGTACATAGTTCGGATAGGCGGAGCATCTTGCACCAGGGGTCTCATGGGGGCGAAATAGGGTGTTGAAGTTATATCTATCTAGAAGATATATGGTTTATATCGATTTCTTAGAAATGAAACGCGGGTGAAACCGCGGGGCACAGCTAGTTAAATATATTTCCGATGTCTAGTACCGGTAACACAAGTCCTTACGGTGCTTACCACAGGGGTAACAGACAGATACAAGGTTGATACAAGCGAGAGGCAATAAAATAAAACAACATACTATAAGTGCCTACAGCTAATCCGAAACTATTAAAAATAAGTTTAAGACGAGTATACGAAAATAATTTTTCAAACAAGTTAAACAGCGAAAAACATAAAATATATACGTTGTACCGGCTCGTGCAGCGAACGGCAACCTCGCACGGGGTGAATGACCGCGGCCAGTCATAGTCGGCGATCGGCTGCGATACAGCGTGTACGAAATGAGAAAAAAACTTAAAATAATTCCCGTAGCTAAACTATTGCTCCGATTGATCTGATTTTTGTTGTGTAGCCTCAAAATAATACATTAAATATGTGGTTTCATTTAATGCCTCTCGCTTGTATCAACCTTACATATATGTGACACCTATACCAGTTTAAGTTGGAAACTCAATTCTTGAAGTTGTTAAGTACGTCTACCAGAGACATGCTGTAGGTACAGTTAGGTAAATACAACTTCAAGAAAGAGATTGATCGCCGAATCCATTTCGGTTGGACAGCCTTCGCGAAGCTAAAGAGGATCTTTTCGTCCACATACCACAGTCCTCAAACTGAGTGTCTGCGACCAGTGTATGTTGCCAGTGATGACATATGGCACCGAGACTTGGCCGCTAAATATAGGTACCTTAAACAAGTTCAGAGTCACTCAGCGTGCCATGGAAGGGGCTAAGGTTGTTGCTTGGTATACCTCTACGAGATATGGTCCGTAAATCGGAGATCCGCAAATGTACCAGGATAAACGATATAGCTCTGAGAGTCAGTAAGCTTACGTGGCAGGTCACATTGCTTGTTAGTTATGTTAGTTATGATAGGTTTTTAAAATATTATTGTGCGCGTCCGAAAATTACCATTGGTTTTTTTACCTTTGGCAGAGTAGGACACCTGTATGTGGCCTCTCCGGTTCTTTTAATACTCAATGTAAATAATGTAAATGCGATGTAAATATACTATTGTTATGCGCACATTTTGATAAACGCAAGATATCAAAAATCTATATCCACCACACTAATATTATAAATGCGCAAGTGTGTTTGTTTTGCGGTGAATTTCTTGAAAATTACGCTCTGATGGTATCGGGCGTCGGATTGGCAACGCAGCCACGTAAACTGCTCGTGCAGCTCTAGCACTGCCTCGTAACATTCCATAGTAAAAATGTATGTCAGCAATATGTTGTGCCGGAAATTCACTAATACGCGGCATTATAAGAGATAAAAACTAGATAACAAATTTAACAAACAAACGAAAACAAAACTAACTAGAAAAACAAATTAAATGGAGCGTAAGAACGTCGGTAGTAATAGCGGCGAATGACACGTAGCGACTGAGCCTAGATGGAGCCCGGATTCCTATCCTATTGGCCAAAAAAAAAGTCCCAAAATCACATTGTTCCATCGCATTGAAAGGCCTCAAAAAAGGCTCTTTACCGGAGTTTGAGTTGTTGTGTCATTAGTTGCGTCCTTAATGCCTATGTTTAGCCGCTCGTTGTAAACGTTATGTATAAGTTAGAAGGATGATTTTTTTAGCAATAGAAAGCTAATATGATGTAGATTTAATTGAAATAATAATAAAAAAATAAAGTTTAGAGATTATTATGAGAAAAATAACGATAAACGAAAATGAACTCAAAAAAAGTTAATTTTTCCTGCGAATTTGTTACTTTTTTTACGTGAAGATGACATTTTGTGGTATTTTGTTTTCATACATCAGAAAGACTTATTGTTACCACTGATTCTGGTTTTTATTTGACCGCGATCAGCCTCATAGTTTAAAAGTTATAGCGTTTTATTTATCTCTGCCCCGCGGTTGTCAAAAATAATCTTTAAACACTTGTAAAACCTAACATAATTTTTTTTCAATTTTTATAATTTTATTTTGTCGATAAAACTCGGTCTAGTTTCACACATTTCAATATGTGCACATTATAAAGATTCACACTGTATAATAAAACAGTAAAATTCGTGTGTTTATTTTGTACATTGAATATATTTACGAAAAACTAATTGGGGGCGATGTTAAAATAGTATTTACAACACTTCAATGATTTTTAATTTTTTTGTATATCTGTTTGTCCGTTTGTTTGTTTGTCCAAGCTAATCTCCAAAACTACTGGACGAATGCGAATGAAACCTATTGTGGTGTATAGATACTAAGCCTGGTCAACATCAAAACCACTTTTTACTGCGGTAAAATCGCTCATTCCTACAGGAAATTGGAACTGTTATTAGAAATTGAAAAATCCCAATAACAATTTTTGGTCCGACCCGGGATTCGAACCCGGGACCTCACGTCTGTCGTTGAACACGCTTTACCACTAAACCACAAGGTTTCCCTCTTAACAAAAAAGTACATGATCAAATACCTAGCAGCTTCGGTCCCAGCTGATAGAATATGATCTGCTCCGTCCTGTTCACCTCGCAAGGGTTCGCGAACACCTCCCTCCTGAGGTACGCGTTTATCACCTGCAGGAAGCGCGGCTCGTTCAGGGTCCGCAGACACACCGCGCGCACCGCCAGGTAGTTGAACACGATGTGGAGGATTATCATCAGGATGAAGATTAGCAGGGAGTTGCTGAAACAATGTCGCAATTGAAGCATGAGAACAGTGTTGCGACCCAAAGATGAGAATGTTGCAACTCAGAGATATGAACAATGTTGCAGATACTATCATCAGGATTAAGACGAGTAAACTGAAATGGAAGTGGCTTCTCTTTTATAGTATTGGGCGCATACGAGCAGTCGGGTATTTTGATAATAATTATCGACGTAGATGCGTTACCCTCTTTTCCTTTTGTCCATGGGCCACCGGTTACTCACAAACCGCACGAAACACGACATAACTGTAACTTTACGCCAGGATCGTGCAAGCGAGTGGTATTTCGTTACGTACTAGCTGCAACCTGCGCGGAGGGAGTGATCCATCATCCATCATCACCTATACAGCACGAGAAAGACGTACTACCTACATTACAACAGCAATCTTAACATGTTAGATAGGCATCTGTGCTGCCACCCAAAGATTACGCCTCAGGATGCCAAGGAGCGACTACTGATTGCGGATAATCGACCCAATTCTGTGTCAAAAACTCTACTTTTTTTTATAGCATAGGAGGCTATGAGGGGAGTATTCGGGAATCGAAGAGACATGACAAAAGATGTTCTTTTAGCGGAAAACTTGTGTCTTTTTAGGCTTGAATTGGACTAAATTTAGTCAGCCGTATTACGAGACTACGCATAAGCTCGACTCGATTTCAGTTCGACTCGAGTTCCGGTACACGTTGACTTGTTCCCGTGAAATATTGACGCGGCCAGTGTGTAGTGCGTCACCAGTGCTATCATCGGCATAGCAATGAATGCTATCGGTTTGAAGCATGCCATTTATATGCAAGAGAAACAGAGCGGATGACAGAACACAGCCTTGTGCTGTGTTCTGTCACATATGAGGTCCGAGCATGCACCGTCGACTACGACCTTAATGCTGGTCTGTGAAAAATCTGGCGATCCAGTCGTTTCAAGTTTCACAGGTCTCCCAAAAGCCGGAAGCTTGGGCTGCAGAGCTTTGTGCCAAACCCGATCAAAGGCTTTCGCTAAGTCCAGACGAACCGTCAAGTTTCCCTCAAAGATGCTGGTACCTTGATGGTGGGGCTTGCGTATCTCTGTTGTCCCCATCCCAAAGGCTTTGCCGGAGGTCGGTTTGGGGGGAGAGGCCAGACTAAAAGCAGCTCAGCTGAGGAGTCCTCCACCCGTCCCTCTGAAACCGACGGCGGCGTGAATTGGGACGACTGTTGTTGATATTTCTTTTCTTATGGTATAGGGGGCAAACGAGCAGTCGGGAGAATGTTCATGACTACCGACGCCCACAGACATCCGCTATACAGACGCGCCTTTTTTTCTCCTCCCACCTCCATGGGCGACCGGCATTACACACCGCGATCTTCATACAACTTCACTTACCCAAAAAGGGATATGATCAGCAGAGCCGTGAACGATGCAACCAGATTGACAGCAGTCTCCTGAGCGGAGTCCTTAGCCGACACATCCGCGAGGTTGCCTCGGAGCGCGTGGTGTTGGGTCATAGCGGCCCTTGTGGCTCCACCTGAAACACGCCAAGTGCAATAGTAAGAGATAGTCACAGAAAATTGAGCCGGCATTATAACGAATATAATGAATTTTTAATTTAGGCGAATGCTATTATAATAAAACGTCTCCTCGGGTCCATTACAGAATGTTGAGGGTCGTGAACTCATTTTTATTGGTAGAGAGACCTTTTTTCTTCATTGCATCATAGCCCTCTATTTTCCCAGGTTTTGTGCAAGATGTGGGGCGTGGGCAACAATAAGCACGTGTCGAGCTCAAAGATAAGAGAATCACATACGCCTTCACACGACTCAATGTCAACTAAGGGCGACAACACACACGCTACTGTTAGCAGTGCGATCGGCTATTTTGCGACTGCATGGATGCGGCATCACTATTTAGCGACTGTGTTCAGTTGCGGTTTCGGAATCGCGCTATTTAGCTCGCTTTGCGACTAAATCGCCACGTTTGGCGTTTTTAAGTGTGTTTTTTGTGAAATCGCTTCACTATATCTCCAGTAAATCTCACATCTTTTGTACACACACACAGTAGATACACTAAACACTGCTTACGGAATTCAGGTCCGGAGTGTTGGCAATAACTTTTAGGTAGTACTTTACCAACGACAAGTATTATAAGGGCCATTCATTAAAAATATGAAGTTTATTAATATCTTAACATGCCGACTGCCGTACCTATCTGAAGTGGAGCGGTACAAATAATAATATACAGAGTGCGGAGTATAATACAACGAACAGCTGAATAATATTATACATCATGTTGAGATTTATTCAAATGAATAATAATTCGTAGTCAAAAATGGTAGTCATTTCACATAATATGATGACCAATGTATTGTTGAATCACAATTTATATCCTGTATTACATTTTTACGTTATACCAAAACCCACTGGTAATAGCTTTGCTGAACCCAACTATGATGGCAAATAGACTCAACTTCATCTACCTAATTTGAATGGTAGTGGTGGCACTGGCTGCCCCAACAGAACTGCTATTAACTACCACAAGAAATTTGGTTACAGCCTTATGACCTATTGCAATCTACTATCAACTATATACTGCTAATAAAAGATAGAATATTATACCTACGTAATAAATTCTATGTATATAAAATTCTCGTGTCACAATATTAGTTGTCATACTCTTCCGAAATAGCTAGATCGATTCTCATAAAATTTTGTGTACTTATTGGGTAGATCTGAGAATCGGCCAACATCTATTTTTCATCTCGATATTTCCTCGGGATCGTAACTTACGCGGACGAAATCGCGAAGCGCAGGTAGGCAGGCAGGCAATAATATATATTTGTTTGGTCTAATTAGTAACATATATTATTATTAAAACATCTTGAGTCTCTATGACGACCAAAATTAGCATGCATGTTGTAGAATGCATGTCTTTTCAAGTTTATTTGAAATTTGTATATCGTTCCATTATTTAGTTTCAGTTTTACTTCTTATACCCGACATGAGACACAAACAAATAATAAGAGGTATTTGGTGACTTCTGATACTCATTAGAAACATTGCCCTGCTCTTCCTGTACTGGCTTCTCATATATCGTATGAAATGATACAATGTAGCTATCACTTTTAAGGTATCTTGTGACAGAGTTACTTCCTCAATTGTAGCAGCCCAACACTACACGACTACAATACGACTTGGTAGTACATCTTACTATCTAGTTGTAAATTGTATTGAAAATAATAATACCTGCAACTCCAACTATAGCTTTCATCACCGTGCTTACACATAACGCAAATGTGGTATAGTTCTTAAATAGTGGTAGTGCAATTTCAATGCACATTGCAGCATCATTTAAGGTATCTGCATACAGTCGCCACTTTTTACTATATGCATCCAAATACGTCCTGTAACATTTATGTTTAACATCAATTTAGCATTTATAACACAACTAGCAGCGCCCCGCGGTTTCACTTGAGTGAATAGTACAGGTATATGTTTTTGGGATAAAAACTATGTATGTGTTAACCCAAGTTACCCTCATGCATTGCATGACCATGGGCTGGGCACATAGTGTGAACCGGGACCTTGAGAGTTAAGAAACAAAAAAATAATTATATTTATAGACTAATAACTAAGTAATCACCTAACTAAAAATTCCATCACTAGCGAAGGAGTTGGTAATTTTATTTATGTGCTTGATTTTAAGAGACCAGCAACATAGTAGATAAATCTGATGCTTTGCACGCAGACAAAAACAATTTTTATTTATTTATTTATCTTTATACGGAAAACATACAGTTTTAAGTATAAATAATTGTGATGACTACTCTATACACCGATTAAATGTCCAATATGACATGACATGACTATGACAACTATTTGGATACAATTTGGGACATTTTTTTTACAATCCTCAATAATTTTTTTAACCCAATTAAAATAATGGTTTACTTGGTAGGAATGTTACTAGCAAGGAACTACAGAGAACAGCTAGCCTTATATAAATTGGTAACAGAATCATTAGAAATTATCTTTTTTTTATCACACTATTCTCCATCAAAATTGATTATTAATTTTTATTTTATGGTCTTTAAATAACTTACCCATGACTAAAAGCAAATATTATTTTGCCTAAATGGCCACAACCATCCTTGATAACCCATGTTATTGTTGCTGCTAAGGGTGTAGCACTTTTATCACCCACTCCAACTCCCCGTAACACTTCTTGTGTTGCCAGAATACCTGCAAAATTAAAGCCAAAGTTAATGCAAACAATTATTAAAATTCTCTTTCTCCAGTCCATAATATGCCTAATACATCTATACTCATAAACTAACATATCATGACTGACTGACTGATTCATCATCACCGAACAAAAACTGTTATAGTTACAGCACTGAGTAGACACCCACTATGGGCGGAATTTTGACACTTGTACCCTTAAGGGGGTAAAATAGATGTTGAAAGTTTGTATGGAAGACTGTCATTTTTTGAAGTTCACTTATAAAACTTCATTTTGGGCTACTTATTAAAAATGAGTAGATACATATTTAAGTATTTCTGGAAATTCTACCCCTACGGGGATGAAATAGGGTTTGTATGAAAGTTTTTATTAACACTAAAGTACATGCGTGGCCTAATATATTAGACCAGGGTAACATTTTATACAATAACCTAATAGTTTGGTGCGCTAGAATCTTGTGATTCCAGTAATCCTTGTCCGGTATATTCGTCATGTCAGTACCTCTCGCAAGCTCAGTGCTTACATACACCAGAGCAATTTGGCGCATGGCAATCTGGGCCATGGGCGTGTAATGGTGTACCAAATTCATGCATGCAACTTTTGGTACATTTTTGATATATAAAATTATAAGCCTCGCAATAAATGGATCTATCCTGATCACGAGACAGTAGTGTGTCCTGAATGTTACGAAACCAAGGAAGATAATAATTAAGTTTAGTTTTATACAAAAAAAAATTGTAACATTGAACTCACAAATTATTTTTTCTTATATTTCCTAATATTTTGTTAATATAATATTTTTTAAATAGTTTATTACAAATAAGAGAAATTTAAAATTCAGTTAAATAAATACTACTTCTATTTTATTTGTTGTGTTAATAAGATTATACGAACTTGTGTAATCCTACCTAATATAGTATTTGGGTATGTTATATTAATTGGTGTATGTTATAGAAGTTATTATATAAAGTTCGTATTTATTACTCGATTACGTTGACAACAGCTTATAGGTAATACTGGGTTAATTGGCAGTGCTGGTTAAAGAGTTGGTTGGCGATTGTCGAATCGTTAGACGATTCTCACGTCATATACCATGCGTCCCTCATGCGGCATATATTTACATGTGTGTGTCCCTTACAAGATAATTGTACATAAACAAGTAATTGATATTTTAAAGTGGCCTACTATAGTAGGCCATGCATGTACTCAAGAAAAAAAGGGGTGTATGTACTGTAGTGTTAATGGAATATTCATTAAAAGTATATAAATGCATTTAAAAAAAAAATAATAAATAATTCATACAGTTTTTAAGTAATTAATCTCTACTTAATTTTTGTATTTCATTAAAATTCTCCGCTCGCCAAACACAACGAAGTCCTGGGCAACATCTAGTACATACATGTTATGATTGTAAGAGAATTGGTAATCTGACTAAACTAAAGGACCTCCTATCACAAATAATATATTCAGTTACTTATTGATTTTCAAAGTTTTACTAGCATACTACAGCCAAGGTAAACAGCAATTTACCTGTGATGGTAGAGCAGAATGCCTGAGCTGTGTCCCATATTTGATAAGAAACATAGTCTTTGCTTACGCTTTTCGGATAACCTTGTGGCAAGAATATTTTCGTGAATAAACCTGCCACGTCAACCGCAAATTTTTCATTATTAACGATGACTACTTTTGTCTGACCTAAAACAAATGAGGGTAAAATAAATAAGTGCATAGACGAGGAATAATTGAAATAAATTTAATTTACTACCTGTTGGCTTCAAATAGTGCCTCTCCTTAGTTGACGAAGAGTATTTTTCTCGTAACAATAGCTCACCGATGGACATCGCGCTGATGTGCCCTATTTCTATCAAATAATTTCTCTCAAAAGTTCAAAATTTGGATTAATGGATTGCCTGGTATTGGGCATCCTAAGGTGGTTCCAAAAATCACTATTCACTGCCAGTACTTTACAGTTGTCAAATCCATACTGCAGTGTCCAATTTGACAACTGAGCAGTACTGGCAGTAAATTTCGGAACGCAACCCTAAATCCTAATTCTTGGTGTCAAAATAACGCAAAACCAGGCGTCCGTCACTCGCTCGAGGTCACGCGTTTTACACCTACGGCTCGGGCTATCTTCGAAGATATCGGCGACACAGGGCCGTCGCACGCTCGCGCGTTCACATATTGTGCACTGTACGATTTTCGCGTTTAGTAAAAAATGCCGAAACCAAGTAACAATTGTGAAGTGCATGGGTATAGAAAAAAAAAGAAAACAATGAAAATTGTACCGCGTTTAGATGCACGGATTATAATAATATTTTTTGTGTTTTTGATGTGTTAGATACCTATTTATTACGTAATATATTTCCAAATACTTACTTTTTCAAATACTTATTCAAGTTTCTACCTGTTTATTAATATCGAGTAAAGAATGCATAAACATTACTTTTATTGTACGGGAGCCTATGTTTGATATTTACTTAATTTTTATTTAATTATTATTTATTCTGTGAAAATTTCAGCGTTCTAACTTATTTATTTAGGTTTATAAGATACAGTCTAGTGACAGACATACAGCGGAGGCTTCGTAATAGGGTCCCATTTTTACTTTTTAGGTACGGAAACCTAAAACATACATGTATTGTATATATAAATATTATGTAGGTACCTACTACGTACTTAGGTACTTATTTTTTCTAGTACCTACCCGTTGCTTTTTTTATAGTACCTATAGGGGACAAACGATCAGCCGGAGCCAAAAAGAAGTCCATTTAAATTCAAACTTTTTTATTATCTATTATTTATCCGTTTTTATTTTTGCTATGGATTATTCCATCTAAAAATTTCTTTAGTTTCATACTGAATAATATGTATACATCTATTAAACTAATTCACGAATAAAAATTATTAATATTTCACAATATTTGTTAAATATTACTAAAATCATGTTACTACCAACCCTTGCGCATTTGTTTTATGACGTGTTTGCACGTAAGCCATACAATCTGCATCTCTATGCAAGCGTAAATAAGGTGCATTTTTCTTCGCTGCGAACATGCGCGAAATTTTGTAGGTAATTATAGCGGTAGGTATTGACACTTTTGTATGGGAGTGAAGTATCTGTTAGGCTTATTAATCTGTGGCAAAACTGTCAAATGCGCTAATGAAATAAGCGCGGGAAACATAAAACTTGGCGGTTGTGTTTTTTGGTTTCGCGGTTATTTAAAATTAATATTATTTTAATAGACGATCGATTTTGTAGTTTTATATATATGTAAATATTTATTATTGATTATTTATTGTAAATAATTCATCAGATCCAGTAGGTAAGTCTTTTTTATAAATTATAATGAATAAACCACCTGACGACCCCGGGGGATATGATCCACCTCCACAAGATGATGTCCCTCAGGTATCTCAGTTCGTTACCATAGATGATAGTAGCGTTGATATAGATAATTGTCATGCATCCATTCCCTCAAATAGAGAAGACAGAAAGAGGTCATTAACATCGCACAAAGTATGCAAACACTGCAACAAACGCCGTAAAAAACGCAAGGGAGATGTTGTTACAATTACTGATTGCCAATGCACTCGCACTACCTTATCTAACGTGTCTCAGTCGATAAATTATGATGTTGCCATGAAGGACTCTGCGCTTACCTTGGAGCAAAGTAGCTCAGCTTCTCAACAAAAAGAAGCTATTTTAGCTAGCTAGCATTGCGCCTTATATTGTTCACATTCAAAAAGTGTCTTCATCTCCCAAAGATAATGTTTTGCTACACCCTATATCTTTTGGTCGATTTTTAAAGAATAACACTTTTAGAAACATTATCAATGGTAATTTGAAGAGAATTGGTCGTAACAGACTATCCCTATCATTTTCGGATTATTCTGATGCAAATCTTTTTATCAAAGACGCTAGGCTTGCTGTTAATAATTTTAAAGTATTTATCCCCTCATTCTTGATTTCACGAGTAGGCTTAATTAGAGGTGTCCCTATAGACTGGTCGCCTGAAGAGATTGTAAGTAATATTAACATACCCGTAGGTTGCGGTAACATAATTAAGGTGAGAAGATTAAATCATAAAGTCGTAGTAAATGAGAATGTTAGCTGGAAACCTACAGAAACAGTTGTTTTAACTTTTGATGGGCAAGTTTTGCCAAAAAGAGTGTTCATGTACTACTAATGTACTCTATCCTCCATTAAAACAGGTGTCCCTTTTTCTTGGACAACCTGTATATTTATCCAACAATTTAATGTTACATAGTCTTTACAGATTACAGAATCTCTGCCCTCCTTTTTCCTCCAAACTGGGCCACCAGATAATTTACACACCGTACGAAACGCGAAGCGCAGCTGTCACTTTACGCCTGCCTCGTCTAAGCGAGGTGTACCACCCCTGCCGTGCCGGCCCAATTCAGCTGCATGCAAGTATGCATTGTTGCAGTACCTCTTACTAAAATTATCTGCGCAATAAGTGATTATCTATAAATGTATATAACATCAAAATTTTTTTTACCAAACCAAAGAGCATTGTTATAGACAAACAAAAAAGACAAGCAGGTCTTGTATTCTCTGTCTACGAGCAGGTCATACACTGCAATTTTTGTTTGTAAACACTAGCAAAGAAACTAAACCCATATAGCCTACAGCCTACCTACTCTTTTTCTAAATTAAAAAATCGGATTGATCAAATACATGATGTGACGCAGGAGCAAACAGTAGAGCTTTAAAAAATATATCGATTTTGATACGAATTAGATATCTAAAATAAATATCGAAAATCGATATATCGCGGAAAAAATATCGTTGATTTATATCGACTTTTTTTCGAAAAAATATCGATATTTTGATATAACGATTTTTTTTTTTAGATAGACAATACGCTAAAGCAGGCAAAATGCCTAGGGCAGCTTCATCGCTATGAGAGGCGAGTGATAACAACTCGAGCCTCTGTTTAACGAAAGATATAACGATATTTTTGCTCAAGCCTAAGCAGCCTTAAACAATTTGTTTTTTTTTTTTTTAGATAGACAATACGCTAAAGCAGGCAAAATGCCTAGGGCAGCTTCATCGCTATGAGAGGGCTTAAACAATAGTAGTCTTTGCCCATTACGATACGATACATCGATGCAGTACTATACAACATATCAATATTTCATACGATAGTTGTTATGACTGCCATGTTATACAATATCGCTAGACCGCGTTGAGTGTACATAAAAATTTAAATATTTTAATTATGTATAATCGTTCAGTTTGATTCCAATATAGAATAAGTACATTAATCATTGCCTAACTGTTTTCGCACCAAAGTATCGAGTGCATAAGTTTCACATATATCGCACGACCCTAGCTGGACTGTCATGTATGATTTATGAAGTGTGAAACAATACTCTAGTAGAAATAATATCTATTCTGTGAAATGCGAAGCAAACAAAGTTGTGTGCAGTGAATTATGAAATCATTGTCTTCGTTAACATATAATGAAATGAAAATTTAAGTATTCCTTTCTATGGTCCATATTATTTGCATTTCATGTGGGTTATGGCAATAAAAATGTAATATCGATACGATGGCTCTGACTGTAAACCCATCAATTCCTAATAATAATAATCGTGTTAAAATTGCTGGAGATATTGGTGATATACAAGTCTCTGAAGTAAGTGACAGTGAAAATGAGTGTGAACAGAATGAAACAAGTGTCTCGAGGTCGACTAGTATTGCGAATATACCATCAAACTTGATACACAAGTCTGAAGTGCCAATATTCGGAAGCATCTCTGTAGATCAGTCGGAAAATGTTCAATTTGGAAATAACACATACTTTAATGGTCCAGTTACTATCAAACAAATTATAAAAAATAAAGTAGGTGTAGATAATGTTGCTTATGATAAAACAGGTGATGATGTACCTGTAGCCACTCCAGCAAAAGTCGAGGAGAATCGTAAGTATATGAGAACGCTCACTCTTCTGTTGGAGTACCTATTCAACAATTCAAAACTGTATGTGATCACTGTATTATTAGCTTAAAGTCGTGTACTACACGGACACAGTAAGTTGGGACCTGGCCAGAATGCGAAGAATGCTCTCTAGCTCCACACTTCCCCCATTGCATATTAGGGCAACATTAGGGGTGGTGCAGGGGTAGAGAACGGGGAATGGAATTTTTGCCAGGTCCCAATTTACCGTGTCCGGGTAGTACATTCAATGTTTTAAATGTGACATTTGTAATATCATACTCTATATATAACTTTGTAATTGTATTATTTCTGTGACAAAATTTTAAATATCAAATTTTGGATTTTTATCTTTATCCGAATTGTAAAATTTCCCTTCCTGCTAAATTTGATGATTCTATGTCAGTGGGAAGTATCCTCTAGATTTTTTGACTGTCGGAATTACTGAGACATATGAATATGTGTCAGTTGTTTTCTTTATTGCATAGTCTTAGGTACATAAAAATATATAACATAATTTGCTATGGGATTTGTGATAAAAGAATTTTCTTCTTAAAAAGAAAAATTAATAGTGTGTGTAAAAAATAGCATACCAAGTAAATCGTGATTGTTATAATTTAGTAGGATAGTATAATCTATAATATATTACCTATTGTTCATTGTTATGATGCTGATTATTTGTACCAATAGAACTGAAAAGAATAAGTGCATTTGAACAAAATTAAATATATAATTACTAAAAGTTATGTATAATCTATAAATAACAACAACAACAATACATTTTCAAATCAGTTACCTAATGGGAGTGCCATTATGGAACCTTAGGGCAGGCAGAACCAAGTCTCATCACATCATTCGTACATAGTATACTTGTGTTACTTCCTCCACATTCCTAATTCTCGACATATAAAAATGTTGGTTGTGCATGCTTTAAACAGCACTAGTTTATTATAAATCTAAATAAATAGACTTGATTTATTACAAATTTTATAAGTCGTTGAGAGTGTACCAAAAAGCATCAGTTGTGACTTTGGTATTTTTGTAGGATATCTATATTATATAATATTCTAATCTCTTATTCATATATATCACTTTATCAGCTGCATTTTGCCCTCATTACATTAAAGACAATCCCATTTTCATCATTCAACAATGACAAACTTACATACTAATTACAAAGTATATAATATAAGAAGAATTATATTTTACTCGTTAACTTTATTTTAGGCATATTGTTTCAAAAATTCATTGTATTCTAATGATGTATTTTTCTCTTGGTATTTATAAATAAAATAAAAAATATAGTTGATATTACATGTATTTGATACCCAATTAATTCTTTGTTATCTTTGGTTCCCCAAAGTAATTAAATTTATTTTGACATTGTCTGTTCTCTGATAAAACTTATGCTGTCAGGTGTGTTTTTAAAAGTAACTAGTTGTTGACAATTTGTTTTATGAATAAAGTCTTTTGCCCTTTGTTTTGGAGGTTTAATCAGAAGTTTATTTCTTTGATGTATTTCTTAAAAACGTTACTTAATTTACTTTATCTATATCATTAAGTTTTTATAATCTTTATACTGATAGCTTTTGCTATTAAGAGTGATTTTTCATAAATATTTATAACCCAAGGCCTCATATTATAATGACCTGTCATTATTGCAAAATTGGCTATCTTAGTAATCATAAAGCTATATGACGAAATTTTCAAACATGTTAAGATGTCATTTTTAGCATGTGAGATACATGCTAAAAATGACATCTTTTAACCAATTTTAAATGATATATGGTGCCACAAACTTATCTGACCCAGTGGCCAAGACTGGAATTATAGCAGTCATTTTGAAATGACAATCTGTTGTCAGTTTTATTATTGGACACG
>LUGF01057332.1:277253-310710 GCA_001625245.1 Calycopis cecrops | reverse complement strand
CCGCCACTGAGAGCTGCTACAGTCAGGTATGTATGTATACATACAGGTATAACAAACATTTTTTCATGGTTAACAGGGCTACAATAGGTATAAAAAACATTGTCACATTTGTTTTATAGCGTAGGGGGCTACAATCAGGTATATGAAACATGTGTTTTATAACAAAATTTGTTTCATAGCTTAGTAGCATAGCATAGGTGTATCAAGGAACATTTTGGGAAGAGAGTGCGCTCATTTCTCGTTACACTTGTCCACTATAATATGTCCCACGCAGATTTCTCTGTCTCTCGCTCTATCTGTGGAAGTACCCGCTGTAGCCGACATTTTTGGAGGACGTTGTTATTACTGTGGATGTACTCATCATTTAATCTGCCCGCTGCTGGGTACAGCTCTTTTCTGCAACGCCCCCACCTGAATCCAGCGCTGCTCACACTTAGGTATATAACTCAGTAGCATTTGAGAAATTAACACAGGAGGACAAAGTAACCTACGAGATAGAGAGCTTTTTGCTTTACTTTAAAAAATAATAATATTACTTCTTTTGTTTGGTCGTCACAAACTTTATTCTTAGTACCATAGAGCGGAATTAGCGTCTAAGGAGTCCACAAGTATTAATCTCTATTTGTATACTAATATATGTTTTTCTGTTAACCCGATTTTGAAGTGCTGGTCCAAGTCCAACTTAGTATATTCTTAGGCTACATTTTGTTTTGAGTATTTATTACAATAGCAAGCCCACTACCCAGATAAAATTAGTCATAGTCATGCAAAAATGGAATCTTTTATCCCTTCTGAATAGCCTTATGTTAGTAAAAAAATGTTCGTGATCTGCTTACTAACCTAATATTTCCTACAAACAGTGATAAAAACGACCTCTTTATAACACAAATATAGATATAATATTTATGTTCACAGACGTGGGGAAACTACACTCTGAAGTTGCTAAAAATAATACACAATATAATCACTTAGTCATCCAAGTAGTGATATGTTCTGAACTCCGACAGTCTGTGAATTTAGTGTTATGAGTCAAGTGCTGATAAGCATTGACCACGGAATAAAAAGCCCGGCTTATTACAGGAGTCATAGTTGAAGGATTAAACTAAATGTATGGAATTATACACATTATACACAAAGTTGTAAAAATAATGATAGTAATTATTCATTTGATATGATTCAGAAAAAGTTTGTCTGTTATTCTTTATAAAATTATCGTCTATAAACCTGAAGACGACAAGATAACGACACTTGGCCTATCGTGCATCGTTTCACCCAAGTTTATCGCGTCACAGACAAAACCACGTGGAAAAAATTGTATATGCTTATATGCATAGCTTGTGTATCAGAATACATAAGCCACAACATTGTCGATTTTGATCAATCTGTTGAGATCTTATGACGTGATTGCGTTACTAACATCCATACATCCAAACTTTCGTAAAATAGATTAGATTACTTTTGTGACGAGTCATGCGATTATGATATGAAGTACTGAAGAAACTTATTTCAGAACAGATGTATAGATTACAAACGGAAACATAAAATAGTACTAAGAGTGATGGCGTTAAAAATGAAGAATAGATTGTAGATAGCTTGTTGTATACAGCTAGTAACTAATATAATTATTAATTAATGTTACATCCTACGTCGATCACAGATAGTGTAGCTTTGTTAGTGAAAGAACTTTCATGATCGGAACAGTATTCCCGAAAGTAGCGCCCAACAAACAACCAAGATTAGAAACTTTACCTTTTATAATCTCTATATATAGGTATAAAATTCTCGAGTCACAATTTTAGTTACTATATTCCTACGCCGTATCGTACCGATATCGTACTCTACCGATTCTTATGAAATTTTGTGTGAATACCGGGTAGGTATGAGAATCGGCCAACATCTATTTTTCATCTCGATATTTCCACGGGATCGAAACTTACGCGAGTCAAACTGCGGAGTTCAGCATCTAGTTGTATAGATTTACATAATACTTTCTCTTCGCATGCTATCAAATAACTTGACAAGCTTAATATTTAAAATATTTAATATGCAATATAGCGATTGTGCGTAGCATTAATCATTTCCACTTTAATATTAACCTTCACAATTATCGTACGTTGACAGGTTCTTTACCGATGTAGGCATTGCTTTGCGCCTTGCTATCATTGTGTATTGATTTACTTAGAATTATGACAAATTACAAATTTAGGTCAGTTTTTATAGATTTAGATAAGCCTCACAATAAGCACGTGAGCCACTGTCCTGAAACAGACATCTCTGCTGTATCTCCTACCATTACAGAGTCCATAAAAAACAAATAAAAAAACAGAGATTAATCACTTAAGCATCTATTTTTTATTTATTATTATCAACACAAAAGATACAATATTCAATTTTATAAATAGATAACAGCATCAAAAAGCCACTAAGATTGAAACACGTGCTATAGATGTATACAATAGCTTATTACGTACGTACGGCAAGTAATCTTAATTACTGATAGGTTAGATAATTTGGTTTTTAATTAGCATAACATATATATTATGATATAAACATAAGTTTCCATTCCGCGGAATAATCGGGATGAAATTTTACGACCTATTTTCAGACAGGTTAACCTTTTTTTTCTGGCGACTTAATTACAAATCATGACGTATATTTGCTTTGCTTAGTTATAATATTTTTTCGAAATAGTGACAATTGCATCTAAACCTGATGCGTGGATTAAAAGAGGAAAGCTTAGTAACGCACTGAGAGGTACTTTGTTTAAACTAATATAATAAATACTATTTAAGATAAATGTTTGTAGCATGAAGATAAGTCAAGGCTAAAGTCGAACCCGTGCGACGTCGTACACAAGTATCCAGTTTTTAATATGAAATAGATAAAATGTTGATAATGCGTGTATATAAAATGTGTTAAGTAAATACGCTTATCGGAAGAATTCGCAAATGCAACGATAAGTATTTTGACTTATCATTGTTCGGAAAAAAAGATTAAATATATATATATCCAGTTACTTTCTCGATAGTGCCTGGATTGATGGAGAGAGATGGAAAAAGTAACTGGATTGGAGGAACGGAATGGATGGAAAATCTCTAGCTTTACATGGAGGATTTTTAAAGGACCGTATTGCCTAATAGGTCATCGCCCAAAGAAAATAGGCAACAGGTATTGCGATGCTACTTTGCAGAAGAATTAGACCGGCACGGACGGGATACAATACTGCGACAGGTCTGCTGCCGCGTTTCTTACGGTTTGCTAGTTCCAATGACCCATTTGATATGGACGTGGGCTTGCTACTACTTTGCCATACTTCTGGGGTTAAATAGAATCTGACATTAATTACTCACGCAATGCATGGTAACCTAACCTAACACCGGTTTTCAACCTCACCGTCGACGGCGTCTTTGGCTTGTCGCGAACAATCTATCTTTTATTTTTAATGCCATTGAATTTAAACTATGTTATCTCAACCAGATTGTAATCTATACCTCTGTTCTGAAATAAGATTCTCGGCACTTCAAATTGTTGGAGCCCCTGCCGCGACGTTTTTTAGTATTCCTGCCTAGTGTAAGGGGAAAATTAAAGTCTTAAGTTCACCGAATGTCTTTATAGAGTTTACACAGCGAGTACTCAATAAAAAGGTCGGGCAGGTACTGCTTGTCCCGCGTAGCCTACATCTTACCAACTTATGTGCCGCGTCAGCGCCATAATACTCCCAATTTACAAAAAAAAATAATAATGTTAGAACAAAACAAAAATTTATTATAAAAGTTACATCAATTTCGGTTCATCATACTACTTAAGTAACATGTCGTTGCAAGCTGTGAGAGCGTCCACCTGCGAGTGGAACGCAGCGTCGGCAAATTCCTAGGCCACGACGTTATCGCCCCACACCTACTGTGTTTTGACTAAGTCTAATATAATTACATTCATCATCATCGCTTACATTCTAAATTACAATTTGTTTCTCCAATCGCCTCTCGTATGGGGCTTCTATCATATATTTGATATAGTGATACATTAATTAAACACAACATTACAAACTGAATCATTAAATTTACGATACAATATAAAACTAATGCTAAATAAAAAATATAATATAAATAAACTCGCTGAATTATTTTTGCTAGGTACCATGGCTATCACTGGTAACTAATGTACAGTAGCCGGTGGTTTGTCCTGGGCTGGCTGTATCTCTCTCCCTTTTTCTAATGACGAAACCACATCTTCAATCACTCTCTTGTGTAGTCTCTTTCCACAGAGGCGGCAAAAAATTATAAAGGACGCCCCGCTCAATAAAATTAACACTTATTGTGATAATAGCATAATGTTGTACTCTTTGTTTCAATTCCGCATGTGCTTGGTTTTCCGCGCCATTTTGAGCAATTATAACTTCGGCGTTTTTGGACTGTGCTTTGCCCATATTTATAAATATCTACAAATCACTATGAAAAGTTTACTTCGTACTACGTTTGGAGACTGTCTAGAACTATCACTAATTACTTAAGCAATATAGCCATGTTACCTAACTAAAATTTGCTTGTACATATATCTTAAAATCTAGGTCTTATACAAAACGCATGGTTGGCTTAATTGATCTGCCGCTTCGTGTTCGACTATTCCGCCACTTTTACTACACTCTATGTTACTACTTATTTTACTTTCTAATAGCCTATCTTGCTCTAATTGCACTTTTAACATAAAAGCGGGTTTTAACCTTTGTATGGAAACATCATATTTTCTATTTGCTAATTGAAGCTTAAATACTTTATTATTCCTACTCAAGACGCTATAGGGGCCATCATAAGATTTTTTAACCGCATCGTTTCTAATAAAAACATGTGAACAGTTATTTAATTCCTTATAAACGGATAACTTTCGCAAATCGGTCGAATCTCGTGACTTGGGACGCATATTATTATATTTCGCGATTTTTTTACATACGTTTAGTCGTCACCTGGACTTACTACTTTGGACTTACCTCGCTATAGAAATCGCTTGGTAAGCGTAACGTGTAACCTAATACTAACTAGGCTGCGCTAAGGCCGGTGTCACACTTACTGGCAGCTCTTAAACCGAATAAAACCGTTGATAGCTCATCGTCCCATGTTTTGCTTGATAGCTTCCTAGTTAATGCTACCTTCAGTGAGCGGTGCCAACGCTCTATTGAGCCGTTACCCTGCGGATGGTACGAAGTAGAGCGGATTCTCTGGACTCCTAGTAACTTTAACAGATTGGCAAAGAGTTGGCTTTCAAATTGCCTGCCTTGGTCACTAGTGAGTCTGACTGGACATCCGAATCTACAAATCCAGTTCTCGTACGTTCCCTCGCTACCGTTTCAGATTTGATATTATCGACAGGTATGGCTTCCGGCCAGTGTGTGAAGCGGTCTATCATTGTGACGCAATATCTATTGCCGCGTTTCGTTGTGGGAAGTGGACCTACAATGTCAATGTGGATGTGTTCGATGCGTTGACTAGCTTCGGATGTACCTACCGGGGTGATGACGCGTCGATGTACCTTAGTTTTTTGACACGGTATGCAGGATCTAGCCAATCTATTCAACTCCTTGTTCATCCCTGGCCAAAAAAATTTTTTACTCACCATTTGTAGGGTAGTTTTAACGCCAGGATGACTTATATTGTGTATTGATTCGAAAACAGCTTTTCTAAATGATGGTGGCACGTACGGTCTTACTTACTTATTAGAGATATCGCAGTACACACTTTTTTCGACGTTGGGAATTTGTATTTGTTTCAACTGTACCTTGAGCGTACCGTTGCCATTCTGCAGACGTTGCGTAAGTTGAGTATCAGTTTCCTGTGCAGCGGCCAGTTCTCCGTAATCTATTACAGTTGGCAAAACAATAGTTTCGATACGCGATAGGGCGTCAGCTACTGCTACCGGACACTCTGGCTCAAACAAAATCATCAAATCGTAATCGCATGATTCATTACAAAAGTAAAAATAAATACGAAAGTTGGATGTTAATAACGCAATCACGCCAAAAGATCTCAACAGATTAATGAAACTAAACAATGTTGTAGTTTACGTATCAGAATAACTTACAAACTATACATATGCTAATTATTATACGTGTTTTTGTCTGGGACCCCGGGTAACGTGGTTGAAACTGCGAGACATTGCTAGTTAATTATAATTAAGTCATATAAAATCAGGCGGGTTGAACGCCTGTAACGTAACTCTTTGTAACGTAAAGTCGAGTCAATAGAGAACCGAAAAGCGAAATAAATAAAATAGCGCCCCTTATTGTCTTTCACTCACACACTATTGTTGTTTCTTGTCACACACCTCAGTACTACTGCAGGAAAAAATAATAGAATAGAAAATTCTTTATTCAGTACTCAATATATAGAATATATATATATAATATACTATATACAAAATACGAGACTAATACACAATATACAAATAACGACACGATTTAAAACATGAATTATAGGTACACTGAAAAACACAATTTAAAGAAAAAAGAATAAAAGAAAATAATAATAATAACTAGCTGACTAACTAACTAATATCAGTCTGGATTTTGGTCTCGCTCTATCTTGACGCTGATTTTCATTTGTCATGATGATATATGATGTGTTACTACACTATACTTCTCTTAATAAAAGCTAATATACCTTTACGATGTCAAGTAATTAATAGAGTAATAAGAACTGACGGTATCGGTCCACGTAAGGAGATATTCGTCATTTAAGATTCACTTCTTTATTAACTCGGGTCATAGTTAACTTTTTATGAAACGGTCAGGGTTCTGTAGTACGCCTGTCATCTCAGCCCACCCTTGACCATGGTTGCTGTAAACCTTCAGAAACGACGAGCATGTAAAATCTTATTAAAATTATAAATGCGAAAGTTTGTATGTATGTTTGTTTGTTACTCCTTCACGCAACAACTGCCGAACCGATTTTCATGAAATTTGGCACACACATAGAGGGTAACTTAGATTAACACATAGGATTTAGATTAACACATAGGACACATAGCTTTTATCCCGAAAAAATTATCCAATGGGATGCCTTGGGATGATTTTCCACGATATCGAAATTTACGCGGGTGAAACCGCATGGCGCAGCTAGTAATTAAATAAATCGCGATTATATAAATTATAATGTTTGAATTTCTCTTTGGTTCTGAACTCTGTGTGCGTGACTCTCAATCTACCGCTGTTTTTTATTTCTTTTTTTAAATTTATCTTCATTATTTTTAACAATTCTCTTTCTCCACATTCCAGAGCCAGTGCGTTCTCCAAGTGAGACTGATGCAGACATTCCACATAGAGTCGCGCGGTTGGGACGACATCGCGTACAACTTCCTAGTCGGCGGCGACGGGTCCGTATACTTCGGCCGCGGCTGGGACTACCAGGGAGCACACACCAAGTACTACAACAAATATAGTATAGGCATAGCCTTCATAGGCACGTTCAACAACGACCCACCGCCTAAGCAACAGGCTGAAGCGTGCAGGAAGATAATAAGGGAGGGAGTGCAGCTGGGGAAGATCGCACCCGACTATAAGCTGTTGGCTCACAGACAGCTCATGTCCACTCTAAGTCCCGGCGACAGAGTGATGGAGATTATAAAGGAGTGGCCACACTTTGTGCACAATGTCACGGACATTCGCGAGTTGCTACCGAAAGGGACTATCAATTGATTAAGACTGTGATTAGGTGCTTCCAAAACAGTTATTATTATTAGGAATATTCCCTTTTTTTACATATTTTAAAGAGCTTTTAATATTAAACCCTCTTAAACAGATGTATAAAGGTATGTAAAGGTTCTTAAAAGGAACTACGTTCTTTTTAAGAACCTTTAAGAATAGACATTTTTCAGTAATTAAAAGAACTTCTCTTTTAATCAAGAAAATTGTTAGTATAAGTTACGAGATCAAAGTATTTTGTGATAGAAATACAATTAAATAGTCATAGTTGATGTGATTGTAAGCTAGACCTAAAATTATTTGAATATTTTATCGTCCATGCGAGAGATAAAAAAAAGTGTCATAGCAACTATTTACATCACTAGACACAAAAAATATTTTAAGCCTGGTTTGGTGTTATTAAATTTGTTGTTAGTTGTTAATTTCTAGACTTAACGTTAATTTGCATAAAACTTAAAGAGATGTTATATCAGAGATGTTAAAATTCATATTTGCTCTCTCTAATATTGATGTACAGGCCGGGCGTTGTAACGCATTGAATTAAGAAGTAACATTCCATAATTATATTGAACTCCCTCATAAACAGAAACAAGGGAAATTTATCGTTTTAGATATCCGTCTTTGAAAAGAACGAGGGAAATTTCTCTAATCGGAATTGTTAGGCAAGTAATATGTTTGTAGAAAGTCACTAAGTCTGATCTCTCAATGGTTGAGGGCTTACTCGCTCAATATTTCGGTGCTTAATGTAGTTATGTAAGGGACCGTGCGTCTAGACCGCGCCATCTAGTGGCTTTTAGGGAAATAAATTTAATGTATTAACCTGGCAACTAAGCATCACTCAATTTTCTGACAGTGTCATTCTTTTATCCGTTTAATGTTTTATTTGAGCTACAGGACACGATTTCTTGCCAAAGTGCTGCTGTTATAGTTTTTTATTTTATAGTATATGGGAGCAGCGAGCAGTCGGAAATTTTCGGTCACTAACGACGCGGACTTCCACATGGTTGTTTCCCAATGCCCGCCTCCTTCCAATGGGCCACCGATCATTAAAACCGCAAGAAACGCGACAGAATAGCTCCCCGGTCCTGCCCAATTCCGCTGCAATGCATCCTACAATACAATATCTCTTACATTTCATGCGCGGTCCCTTATTAGTTGTTTTTGTCTATTCGTAGTTACCCCATAAGTGATATGACAAGTGCCTTGAATTTTATGTTAAACATATTATTAGAATGATAACATACATTTAATGTTAATGTTTTCTATTATATGTATAATGATTTATAAAATCGTTTGTATAGTATATAAATACTTTGACTTTGTATTACATAAGAGAAGATAGTTAAAACAGTAATTACATATACTTGTGAAACCGATTTTTATACTTACGACTTTTTCCGATGTACAACACTGCTTCCCCGGTCGTGTTTTCCTCTCGAAATTATTACCGCTGTTCCATATCCATGGCTGATTGTAAATCCTGGAGAAATGGCTGAAATACAAATGGGAAACATTGATTATAGTATTAGAACTATAGGAAAATTATATAAGTATGCAGGGTTTCTTAAAGCGAAGTTCACAAACCACAAAGTAATACGTAGCATATGGATTAGGATCAGGCCGGTTTTAGAGGTGCGAAGGTCCCTTTTTACGAATTAAATTTCTCTTGTGGAGACCTCTACTGGCTTTGAAACCCTGATCAGGATCCGCACGAGTATAGTGGTCCAGAATTAACATCTACATTGTTTATAAAGTACTGTCCCCCATTTGGTGAAATTGAGAGCGTTTCCACTTAGCGCGCGATGTTTTATGTAATTCATGGGTAATTCAAACCCACACAAGCGGATCGCCGCCTAAGTAGCATATATATAGTGTTAGTATATTCTAAAGTCAAATTAACCCACTATGATCCACGTACTGAACTGATTTCGACCAGTGTTTTAGAGCAGTTTAAAAAAAAACAGAAAAGTAACTACTATACAATAATCAAAACTTTAAATGTATGATTGTAAAGTATATGCTCTAATTTATTAGTAAGCTATTATTATATTAAATTAAATAAGGTATATCATCGAAAAATACATATAAAATTTTAAATATTTCACATTTTTTTAATTTTAATTTCTCATAGATAAGATACCAAAACCAATTTTTTTTTCTACTAACTATTATCTCAAGGATCTTATCAAGTGGTTATTATTTTTTGTTAATTATATATTTCAGTACTTTTATGATATTTGGAGCTTCGAAACTGACGCTAAAAGGGAAATTACAAACCTCTAATTAGAAATCATGATAGAATGCGTACATACTAAATTAATTGAAATATTTTTTTAACTAACTATTTAGACAACAAAATGTCCTACAATTATTAGTATGTAACATTTAATATAAGTGGTTCATGATTTTAAGGTGTTTAAAAAGTACTGTTTTCAAGGCAAATTGCGTTGGAAGGCGTAAACGCTCTTAAAATTAACAAGTTTAAGAAACCCTGCTTTAGATCTATAATATGGAGATTGGTATAAAATCATATAATTATAGTACAAGTAATGAGTAAGTACGGAAATGTTGTAAATTGGTAAAATAATATATATTTATGAGTTTTAATTTTTGCTTTACATTACTTGACTATACTGTATTATATAATTTTTAACGGTATTACAACCTGTATTATTTTCTGTTGTTTTTGTTTAAAACTTGATTAAAGTGTACTATTTGATTTTGTATTTTTAACAACAAGTTTTCACTGCCAACTAAACTTGGACTGTCGTGTCTCATCTTTTATTTCATACAAGTCTGTTTTATATAATGATCAATATGATTATACAATGATTATTATCGACGTACGTACACATTAATTATTAAAATATTAGTAATTGATTTCAGAATTGCCTATTGTTATGAGACTAAGTTTTGTGTATTTGATATTAAGCAAGGATACTTCAGATCATTAGGTACAGATTATCTACAGATACATTACGATAACATATTATATGTTGGTCTTATAAAAAAACTGGATTATTTTTAAAAACTATGTCTTAAGGATGCTAACTAACAATAGCTTAGTACTGTGTATGCCACAGACCGAATATTTGATCTTACACAATATGACAATTATCACATCACATCGAAAAATTCTGCAAAACAGGTATAACAGTGCAGCGATATTTTGCTAATATCTAACTCACTTATGTAAATTCCTTGGTCTAATATAGATTTCTTTTTATTTCTTATATATGTTCGTGATAGCTTGACAATAGCGACTGTTAAATTTTACTAACACTGTACTTATATTCTAGTAAGTGATATTTCGCATATCTTAGTAGAGTATGTGCTTTGATTAAATAATATACCTTTATATTCTTGCCAATTTTATTAATTTAAATTGCTCGATCAGGTAAAACTGAGGAAGAGTTGTCGAAACCGGTTTTATTTAATGTAATTAAAATTAATGAAAGTAGAATTAATATAAAGAAGTATATTATTCAATCGAAGTATAATATGATACATTCCATAAACTATAAAAGTGTATAATTGTCGCTTGTGTATTGGATTATAAGTCAAGCTGGGTCTCCTTAGACAACCTTTCGTTGCAGGTGTAAAATATAATATGCTATTGCGTACTTTGCAGTGATGACCTAATAAGTTTACTAGTAAATGTGATAAGATTGAAGTGTCCTGTGCCTTATTATTGTTTGGCACAAACTGTACATTGCATTTATTGCTATTTTGTTGGTACTTACCGTAACTAAGATCTCTTCTTATGTGCATATGTTAATGTTATTATGGTGTTATACCTTGAAAGACAAAACAAAAATTATTTTCATAATTTTTTAATTGGGCTATTTACTGTTTTTGTTATGATTGTTATATTGATTATAAGAAGTATTTTTATTTGTATTATGATACATTTTTTAGAATATGTAAGGTGTTTTGAAAAGGTTCATGTTAAGAAAAGACCAATTATTTTTAATAGATTAAAATTGTTATTAAAAATTACTTTTTCATCATTAAAAAATATTTCTTTTGCTTTGCGAAGATTTTTATTCATTTTCCTTTTGTGAAAGGCGAAATGCTTGCGTTAAGACTTTTATTATGTAAAAAATACTTGCGATTACGAAAATTATCATTCTAATGGTAATTTTTAACCCAGCTCAGCAAGTGTTATATTTAAATGTTAAATGTTCCAATCTATTTTAATGTGTGAATGCCATATTAAAGATATGTCTTATTAAATAGTGTTGTTTGATATTAAATAATTTACCCAATGGAAATCTAAAGTGAATAATTGTAGTAGTAGTACTACACTGCGTGTCTCTCCTCTATTTTCGTTACTATTTCGAATTGTGTGTTCATTTGTCCGGTATGCGAGAAATTTGATAGTCAAAATTGACTTTAGATTTTGCCAATGCTATGCTGTTATATAACATTTTTTTGCGATGCGATGAAATTGCGCTGCATTAGACTTTAAAGTTTAAATCGAATGACGAATTTTGCTGTCGGCTGTTGCAGATATTTTTGCTGATATGTAGTGAGTTTTTTTTTACATTAAAGCTATTAAATATCCATCTTTACTGTGCAAATGCTACTGCACTGCGTTGCGATTTTATATTTTGTACAGCATATTTGACAAGCGTCAATATGCACGATAAAACTACATTTGTATACAATACACAGATAAATCTAGTATATCTAACAAGCACTGCTTAGCAAAGTAGCGAAAGGAAGCTGGAATTTTCGATTTTTTAAAGCTATTGCCTATGTAGTCCGTAAGCCAGGCGCTATTTTTCGTCAGTTATTTCCTCTCAGTCGATAACTCGTAAAATGCTTCAGAAAGTTGCATTATGAAGCGTTGTAAACGTCAGCTGCGGCTCCGAGGGTGGGTTGAGCAGGGGTAGCCGCCCACGAACGTAATAAAAAAATATATTTTCAATCATTTATTCCCGATCAAAAAATTGATCAAATTAAAGTTAAACTAATACTGTGAAGAAATAAAATTGTCAGCTAATTATAATGTGGTGGATTATACGTCAGCTGGTCACATAAATATGAAAAAAATATATACGTGTTCAGTGATTTCCTCCCAAAAGAAAATTTATCAGATGATAGTTTGTGTATTGTTTTTAATAAATAAATAAGTCAGCTGGCTATATGTAGGTGGAATGTTTGTCAGCTGATGCCCTAAAGGTGTAACGTAGGAGCTAGTCGGAAACATTTATAGCTTAAGTAAATGTATCAGCTGACGAGTTTTCCCCCAACTTACTGCCAGCTGATTTGTTTTATTACTTACAGGATCATGTTAATAATCAGCACAAAATTTTTTTTTCGAGAGGAAATGACGTACTTAAAGTTATTCAACATTACATTTAAGTACCTGGTTGACCGAGCTTCGCTCGGATAAAAAATAAGATACGAAGAATTCCGCCATCTATTGAGGAGTAAAAAAACCATAATTATATATAATATAATATAGATGGCGCTAATACTATATATTAGTTTCTTAAAACGCGGTTTTTAAAATGTCTATATCTTGAGAACCGAGCTTTTCTCGAACCTGGGACCTTGATAAATCGATTCCTTGAGCCGAAAAACCCCTAATCTGTAACTTTCATGAAAATCGTTGGAGCCGTTTCCGAGATCCTGATCCTACGTTACACCTTTAGGGCATCAGCTGACAAACATTCCACCTCCATATAGCCAGCTGACTTATTTATTTATTAAAAACAATACACAAACTATCATCTGATAAATTTTCTTTTGGGAGGAAATCACTGAACACGTATATATTTTTTTCATATTTATGTGAACAGCTGACGTATAATCCACCACATTATAATTAGCTGACAATTTTATTTCTTCACAGTATTAGTTTAACTTTAATTTGATCAATTTTTTGATCGGGAATAAATGATTGAAAATATTTTTTTTTATTACGTTCGCGGGCGGCTACCCCTGCTCAACCCACCCTCGGAGCCGCAGCTGACGTTTACAACGCTTCATAATGCAACTTTCTGAAGCATTTTACGAGTTATCGACTGAGAGGAACTTGGTCGTGAAAATCTGTCACTGGCTCACGGACTAATGTATTTAAATAGTCAATGTCTACCTGAAAGCTAGTAAAAAGCGATGGAAATAATTTAATTGCTATCTTTGATAAGTCTTTGCAATAGAGATACACAGCACATGCAAATTCTAAAAAATATAACAAATGCGAAACTAAGTTTTCTGTTGCGCTTTTGCTGCTAAACCGCAAAATATATTTAACGGATTTTGATATTCAAGAGTCATAAGTATGTTTTTTATTATAGGGGAATATAAATATACGTACTGTATATAACATACATAATATAAGGTTAATTATACTCACTCATAGATGTCCGCATAGAAGTTATGCAGGCGTATTGCCCTTTCTCCTCCCCTCTATGGACCACCGAAAATTCAGACCCCGCACGACTCGCGACAGCATTCCTGTTACTTTATGAACGGCTTCAGCCACTCCCACCATTATCTCCTATAATGATTCTACACCACATCACTACTCAGCACCATTTGGTTAAGGAACAGTTTTTTTTTTTATTATGGTATATATGGGGCAAACGAGCAGTCAGAGCCATTTTCATGACTACCGACGCCCACAGACATCTACATAGAGGCTATACAGATGCGTTGCCCTTGCTTCTCCCACGACCATGGGCCACCGGCTACTTACACACCGCACCAAACGCGATAGCACAGCTGTAACTACACCGGTCTCGTGTAAGCAAGAGGTACCTCCCCGGTCGTGCCGACCCAAATCGGCTGCATGCATGCACGCAGTGTGGCACTACCTCTTTCTAAAAAAACTACACTCACTATTAAAAAAGAAAAATAACAATAATAGAATGCAATAAATACCCGGAAATTCAGGGTTCTTTCCCTTTGGGCTTTAAAGGCATAGAAAAAAGAAAGAAATAAATATTTAATTGCTCAAATATGAGTAGTGACAAAATAGGTATTCCACATAGTAGGTATTTAATTTAATTTTGTAAAATTATGTTTAATCTAATTTTACATGAATTCTAATTCTGCACGTTACATATTTTCGTTAGGTAATATAGTCGCTAAAAATTAACATTTGCAAAACATTTGCATTTGTCACTATTATATCAGCATAGTTCAGAAATAATATAAAAAAAGAAATATTATTAATAAAAAAAATAAAAGAATATTATGTAAAAAAAACAATACGATATAAATATACATAATCACTTTTCAATCATTATTATTATTACCATTATTGCAATATCAGTCAAGTTCGTTAAATATTTTTTCTATTAATCTCTATTCGTCTTGAAAATGAATTTGTACAAAAATTTGAGGTTATTTTGTTAGATGCAACAACACTTTGGAACTAGCAAATCTGGTTTTCTATTTAAGATAATACTGAGTCAAATACCCTATCTAAGAATTCTACTCTTAAGAGAGAAATAGAAATAGAAATCTTTTATTAAGGACACCAAATACAAATAAATACAAAGAATACAAAAAAAAATATTATCTTATCCCTAAAAGGTGACCACTCAGGTAATGATTATGATATATGAATAACCCTGATCTTCCTCCTCCCTCATCCCTCATGATGATGATTCTGAAATGATAACTGATTAGGCATTAATTTACTTGGAACTCTTTCAGGACCATAAGAGAAGGAATAGTACCTAAGTATTATTAGGAAAGTGCGTTATCTATGTCGAATAGGGAACACAAATATAATGGCAAACATCATTATTCTATTTATCATTATTCTTAAATATATATTTTATTATTATATTTGCTCAAGGAAAATACTAAAATATACAATAACCAAGTCGATGAACAGGTTGGTATAGTAGTACACATTGGTATAGTTGAAGTTTTTGTGTTAACTGCTAGATATATTTGTGTAAATTTTGCCTCAAACCTGCAACTGTTTTTGTGCCATAGCAGTACAGAGAGTTAGTATTCGGATGCAGCTATTAATTTTTGTATATTTTGACATAAAAAGAACATTTGTCGTTAGAATGCAATAAATAACTTTAGAGAATATTCATGGGAAGCATATTTCCCTTTGTGTTTTAAAAGTAAAGAAAGAAATTAATTTTTATTAGTTCTAATATGATAGTATAGATAGATAATCGCAAATTAAGTATTTCAACATTTTCTGAAACATATATTTTATTACCTACATATAATACATTTTTAGGTTAAGGTTAGGTTAGATGTCAGGATAAAAACAACATGATATAAATATTATTAATCACTTTTCAATCATTACTATTATTACCATTATTACAATATATCAATCAAATATTCGTTAAATGATTTCTGTATTAAATCTAAAAAACAGTAATTTATTCAAGATTTGCTAACAAAACATCTGATTAGGTCTCCATTTAGCAATGTTGTCAATTTACAAGAATATAATCAGAAATGGAATTCCTGAAGATTTCTTTTACTCTTGATACAAAGATGAACATGGCACGAGGAATTTATGACTATATATCTTTTAATTTTCTTTGTTTCATGCGTATTGTGCTATCGAATTGCATTTTGTCAACATGTAGCATTTCTGTTAGTGTGTAACTTTTGACGGTAATTAAGCTAGAAGTCAGGGACTTTTATATTACACATAATGCCATATCTAATATCTAGGCATATTGCTAAGTCCTTCTATTGAAGCAAAATGAAGCTAAGGCATCCCTTGATGCGTTTAGTTTCATTTTGTTTAATACACATAAGCGACAAAGGAAACAAAATACAATCTTCAGAAGGAATAACAACATTGAATACTCTACATTCATTTGACTCCTGCCCCAATTTTACAAGAAAACATTTTCAGCTGTTTGCTATTTTATTAATCCTTCATATACTAATATACATATAGAAATCCGGACATGTTTTAATATGGGATAGGGTACATTCAACTTGATGAACATGTTTTAAAAATGACTTAAAACTTTTACATTATCATAAGAGTACTAAGAGTGAATATTAGGATGCAGCTATTAATTTTCTTATATTTTGACACTATATTTGATTAAGGAAAAGACTAAAATCACTATTGATATGTAGTGAATAGAGAAATAAAGTAATTGAGGAACAGGTTAAGGTCTTTCTTAGTTTAAAAAGTATAGGAACTTATGATTGCTTGATTATTATGATATGATTGATTGCAATAAATAACTTTACCAGAAATTCATGGTAAGCATCTTTTCTCTTTGGGCTTTAGAAGAAGTAAGTTAAGAAGAAAAAAATATTTGTATTTGCTCGAATTCTGGTAGATTCAAAATAGGATTTTCACATAGTTTCAACATATTCTGACATTTTAGCATGCAAATATTTAATAAATTTGTAGGTTAGGTTTAATCCAATTTTATATAAATTCTCATTCTGCACGTTATATGATACATGAGTAATAGTAGCATACTAAAAAAGTGGATTTGCGTGAAGGAGTAACAAACAAACAAACATACAAACATTCGCATTTGTAATATTAGTAGGAACCATATCAATAGTTTACAAAAAGTGTGCTGAAATTCTGATTTCCCATAAGAATGAGCGATTTTACCGCAGTAAAAAGTGTTTTGATGTTGACCAGGCTTAGTATTAATACACCACTAAAAGTTTCATTCGAATCCATCCAGTAGTTTCGGAGATTAGTCTGGACAAACAGACAAAACAAAAAATTTAAAAAACATTGAAAACGTGTCTAATACTATTTTAACATCGCCCCCATTTGGTTTTTCGTAAATATATTCAATGTGAATAAAATAATATTTACTAAAAATAAAGTAAATAAAATATATTTACTCCCGTGACTAGATGGAGTGACGACATACGCAAAGCTGTGGGCAGGAAGTGGGAAAGGTTAGCCGAAGATAGAGGCCAGTGGGGCGCTAAGGGAGAGGCCGCCGTCAAACAGTGGACTGCAATAGGCTGATGATGGTGATTTTGACGATATTTAATGTACAAACACACGGAATTTATTGTTTTATTATATGTTTAAATAGACGAGTGTGATTTATTTTATATAATTATGTGTAGGTAATGTATTTATATATCTTTTAGTATATTCAATAGGTATATACCTATTGAATATATTATTTTCACATTTTTTCACATTCACATTTTCTTATAGTAGGACTACTGAAATGATGAATGAATGATGAATTCCGAAATGATGAAATAAGTAGTACCTACCTTTGTGCCTGAATTTTAGATAAGTTTATAATATATGTTTTTAGTGTGCATAAATTATTAAATTAATAAATAACTTTACCTGAAATACATGGGAAGCATCTTTCCCTTTGGGGCTTAAAAGTTTGAAAGAAACAAAACATTATTTACTCGAATATGGGAATACCTATGGGGTTAAGTTACACTGACTTAAGAAGCTTATTTATTACATATCATTCATGCTATATTTAAGCTTTACACCGCTGAGTTCTTCTGCTGAGCGTCTATAGATGCGATTAGCTTCATATTATGTTATACACTCAAGCGACAAATGAAACAAAAAAGAATGTTTAGTAACAATAACAACATTTAATATTCTGTAAACCCAGTTGATTACTGAGTAACCGCAATTACACAAAAATTGAATATATTCAGCTATTTGCCATTTTACTTTATCTTCAATACTAGAATAATACTAAAATAATATGCCTAATGTAGCGCTGCGATTTTTAAAATTATTATCTTATTTTCAACGAAATATAATTATGTTATTAGCTGCGCCCCGCGGTTTCACAGCATCCCAAGTGTTAATCCAAGTTACTCTCTATGTGTGTGCTAAATTTCATGAAAATCGATTCAGCAGTTTTTGCGTGAAGGAGTAACAAACAAACATACAAACTTTCGCATTAGACACAAATATAGTAAATTTATTCAACTCTACTCTAAATCTCTTTCTCTCTATTTTAGAATAGCTTAATCGTATAGCGACTACCTATACCAGGCAGATTCTTCCTCAACTACAATATACATGATTAAAGTATGGTCTTTTGGTAGACACAACTTTTGAAATAAAAAATCTGATTTTCGATATAATCCGGAACTAAATATAATAATTCTATTCTAAGGTTTGTTTCTAAACTTTGAAACATCTTTGTGTCTACTCTGGCATTTCAGGCGAAGTCAAAATACTTAACTATTTGTTGTACGCAGAAGCTTAAAGAATACCTACTATAAGAAATAAATGTAAGATACTCATCAACCGGTAAAATTATGTAAACCATCGCTATTGCGTTTTAATTTACAAAGTGTATCATTTGATTAGGTCTATAGCAATTCTGTTAATTTATAAGAATATAATCAGAAATGGGACCTAATACTTACTATATGAAAAATGAGAGCACCTACCTACTGCTCGTTTAGCACATGGTATAATGATATTGTTTGTATGTGTAGGTATTCTTCGATTCGTTTAGCTTCATATTGTTTTATATAGGCAAATAAGCGACAAATAAAACAAACAGGAATATTGAATAACAATATAAAAATAAATACTCTACACTCATTTGACTAAACCTCAATTATTTTATAACAGAAATATTTGCAACTCTTTGTTACCTTATTTTTTCTTGAATACCTGAATAATACTTGAATTATACTGTATATACCGTATACTAAGAAAAGCAACTAAAATCTGATGTCATAATACTTATGCTTATCCAAATACCAGATACCTATTTAATAAGCACAATATCAATAATACTTATAGATCATAGGGAAATCTTTTTCCCACGCATGCATAATCCTTTAAACATATTTTTTGCGTCTACTCTGGCATATCAGGCGAACTTAAAATACATAATAACTATTTGGTTATGAAATAAGTGTAAGACACTTAGGTATTGACTTGCAAAACTATTTAGGTAAATCATTGCTATTGCGTTTTATTTGTACAAATTTTATGGTTACTTCAGCCGCTGTGCAAAGTATAATCGAAGCGTCCTAGAGAGCTGATTCAAATTGAGGAGGAGGGCAGAAGACTGAGGATACTGTTCGCCTTCCTTATAATATATTACATACAAACTCATTTGTCAATAAATACCTACCCGTTGAAAGAAATAACCAATCTTAATTTGTGGTGTTTTACATCAAATAAGATTGGTGAATTCAGACATAAATCTCTTTTTGGATTATGTTGATTGATGGTTCCTTTTCAACCCATTCCTGTCATCCCTGCTGGTAAAACAAAGCCTGTAATATGGCTCTGAAATAATTGCTCCTTTATTAACTTAGAAGAATGAAAATAGGAATGCAGATTCTATGTAGATTACAATTAAAATGATCATTGTAAGTAAAATTGACAACATTCAAGTGCATGGTTAACATTTGTAGGGAAAATTTCTCATTTTTGGACTTAGCAGTACAAAAATTGCTATACAGGGTAATGGTTACTTAATATTATAAAGCGGAAAGATGTTTTTTTTTTTGTATCGAATAGGCTCCAAAAATACTGGGCCAATTTTTACCAATATTTCACTAATAGAAAGCTAATATAAATATGTATAAATAATATTATCCTGTTATTTCCTGAGCTAAAGCTACTAAGCTCTTTAGCTCAAGAAATAACAGGTTATATTTTAGGTTGTGATTAGTGGTAGGTTATGATTTTAAATTTTTATTTTTACACCCAACGAGAAGCAAGAAGTGGGACCGGGTAGGGGTGTTACTTATGAAGGTTCAAGATATTCTATACAGGGCTTAGCGGGAAGTATACTGCAATATTTTGCTATTGGGCATCCAATACAACTTGACTAAAAGAAATAATGTATTAATTGTATATTATGGGATAAATACTTAGTTTTTTTACAAATAAATAATGTTAGGTTTTGCTTTTAGTTTTGTTCTGATTTATACTGTTTTAGATAAACATCAAGATAACATTTAACGACAAGCTCGCGAGCATGGCTGATAAATGAAATCGAGTAATTAATTATTAAAAATAATAATTATAATCATAAATGTACAGTTGACATGAAAGTAGAATAGATCTGGAGAACCGGGTATGAGGTGGATTTCCATCGCTCGCTTGATTCTTTGTGCTATAAAAATGCATATGTGCGGCTTACTATCCTATTTTCTTGCAGTGGAAGTCTTTCTGTGACATCCAGAACATAGATGCCCACAAATATCTACACAAACAACGGTTGTGTTCCCCTCCTTCTTCACTATATGCTCACCACATCCACTAGTGGCCATCCGACTCTCACAAACCACACAAAACGCGACAGCATAGCTATAACTGAAAATTGAAAAGTCGTGAAAAACCACGAGAACATAAATTTGCATACAGTTATGATGATACCTCAATTTAATTTTGGTACCTAGTTTTGGCCGGGCTGACCTGTAGCATTATTGATTACCCCGGCTATCAGTTCAGAGGGGGGAGGGGGGAGNNNNACCCTCAGCGTCTGTAGGGTGGCAGCCACGCCCTTCCCATTCCATCATTCCCGTTACCGGAAAGGGTGTGGTCTAGATCCAGGTCATATTTAGGTCGTCGAATGTTCTGGAAACCGGAAGTGGGCTGTGTCCCAACTGAAAGTCTAGACTTTCATGGGATGCTCGCTATCCGATACTAGATGGCGCTAGGAGTCAATGCGCAACAAGTTATCGATTGGAATGCGGAACTACGACCTAGGTATAGTTTTCGTGTATGTCTAGAGCTGCCACGCCCTTTAAGCTCTTACTGGCAATATATGTTTACGTTGGTACTTATGGTGAGGTTGTACCAATTGGATTTTTAGGCTTTTTTCGGTAGAGCTGAAATTTCTTACAGGTATATACAGGTATATTCTTACAGTTACAAGATAAGCTCTATTGTGGAACTATCGAACTGATCTGAATATGGCGATCATAGATTTTTAGGCATGAGGAGGCAAACAATCGGTGGATCCCTATTTCATAACTACCAACTTCCATAGACATCCGCATAGTTTATATAGATGCGTCGCCCTCCTTCCTCCTCCGCATCCATGGGCATCGGCTACTTACATGCCGCACGAAACGCGATAGCACAGCTGTTACATTCCGGTGTCATCTCGGTATCATGTAAGCTCCGGTCTTGTCGGCCTAATGCAGTGTGACACTACCTTTTACTAAAAGAACAAACGGAAGGCGAACCCGTCGGGAACCCATTATATATTTTATTTTTTCAATATCTTTAGGAATTAGGTATACCGGAGTAGTAGTAAGAAACAAAAAAAAAGTGCGACCACACAACTGAAGTAAAATTAATTATTAATTTAATACAAATTCATTACCTTAGTTACAATAATTCTTTTTTTTTTCTTAAATACAAAAAAGATTCACTTACATCGATTTGAATGTGATTGACAACTTCCATTGGCCTTGCCCGAAGTGTGATTTTTGTAACGCTCTCGCCAGCTGACTCCCCAAGTCAAGCGCACGTATAGAAGTACAAATGAGTGTACAAATACACCCTTTGTAAAAGGTAGTTCATCATTAGATTACAGTAATATCGAGGAGGTACCTCTTGCATCACAATAGCCGTCATTTTAAGGCCTACATCGAAACAGAGAGACAACTTGGCTAAATGTAGTCATCCTAATTACAATGCTAAATCATTCTGCTTGTCAGAAATTAAACCTACTTCCTAATTAGGATACATTTTAGGATCCTTACTTGCTAAATTAGGTTTCTAAGTGATTCATAATCCTAAATTTAGATAAGTGTAAGCATCTTTAGGATAAATGAGGTACTTTCTCTTGACCAGGAATTTACGCCTACAAAACCAACTTTTGATAATGCAGCTGAAAGGTTATGAGAAATCGCTATTAAAGAATTAAGACTTGGGGCTGGGCTCGTTCAATTTGTCTTGAAAAACCTTTAGATGACATGCAGCATCTGGTGATGGATCTGGAAAGCGGCTTTCAGTTTTATTGTCGAATTATCATTAGGTACTGAGGGCCATATACATTAGCATAGACTTTATACAGATGCGTTGCCCTACACACTGCAGCTGGCGGTAGAGGTAAAGGCGAGATCACACTTGTCACGGGAGGTACCTCCTCGATCGAGCCGGCCCAATTCGGCTGCGTGCATGAAGGTTCAGGAGTTGACCGTTGACCGATATTATATATAACAAAAATTTAGCATTAAATAGCCAGTAGCTTTTGGAAAGTGTTCTTCAATTAAACTATATCCGAAGTCTTTGATAACAGACAAATACATAGTATATACATATATATATATATATAAATATATATATAAAGTGTCTAAGTCAGTAAGCAAAGTGTCTAAGTAAGTAGTAAGCCTTCGAAATTAACACCAAATGTGAATTTATATTTTGCTGCTAGGGTAAGAACACAGTGAAGCCAAGAAGGAATCAAAGAGGGAACGCTCAGAATGGGTTTGGCCAGGAGCCCGCTCTGGATGTGTCCATGGAGGAGGTAAAGGGCTGCTGTAAAGGGTTAATGATTTGGCATTTATGTGTTTTAAGGTCGTGGGAGAAAAGGCGTATCGGTGTTGCCGTGCGCCCTGTCTTCCGCGACCGAACGGGAGCTCACCCTCTGTTGCGTTGGCGGTGGGGCCGCAGAGGAATGGGAGATGCGGTGTGTCGTTGCCGTCCTCCCTGTCCTTTGCGGCCGTTTAATGGCTGACGCCTGGGTGGCGGTCTCGCGGTAGGTAGGTCCGTCACCCTGCGGATGGGGGCCTTGGAAGTAAGGCGCGCCTTTGTGTTTTCTGGCGCGTCTTGCTGTTGGAGGGGAGCTCCATGGTCCACGTGCAGGGGCTGCGTCAGCGGCCAGGCACCGACAGGTTCACGGATGAGTGCGAAAGCGTGTCCGTGTTCCCGTTGTATGGTGCAAGGAGAAAGCTCAGTGGGGGTTTAGCCGGTAAGAGTCCGGCATAACCCAGCTGCTACCCCGGGCGTCTGGGTCCATCCATAAGGATTACCCACTGTAAAAAAGGGTATGAACAAGTCACTCAGACGGTTCGTAATTAACGTCGCAATATCAGGATTGCGTAATGCGTATGTGTCGGACTGTAAAAATGAAATCAATAGCAGCAGACAAGGGGTGCCATCCAAACTTTACGTAATAAAGCACACAGGCCTATACATTCATTTACATGTTACGTTTGGGGGAGACTAATAAGCGAACTCTGTCCATCGTATCACCCTAGATAGGGTTCCGCAAAGCTAATTTCACTAAGATAGAATTGATTTGGCGATTCTTATAACAGAAAGTTATAATAATGAACTGCTAGTCGAATTTCAGCTACGGCGGCCATCACTATAGACACAAACCAATGAAGAATTATATATAATTACTAACTGCGCGCCACGGTTTCACCCGCGTAAGTTTGGATCCTGTGGAAATGTCGAGATGAAAAATATAAGTTGGCCGATTCTTAGATTTCCGAGTAATAGCTATACTGCCTAATTTCGTGCGGTCTTTCTAACTAAAATGCCGACTGTCAGTTTACCTCTTCATACCACAGTAAGATACTTTTGTAGATATAATATCGAACCCACACTATCTTTTTTTTTGTGACGCAGGTAAAATGCATTTATGCACCTTCTAACCAGCTCTGGGTGAGCTGGAAGGGTGTGTCGGACTCGGCATAAGAAGCGTGCCCCTACCGACTAAAAAACCTGCGAAAGCCCACGGCCGCTGTGGCGAGGGGTATCCTGGATCTATCAGCAACAGGATACCCCAGCGACTGGCACCCATACTAATTTACCTTAACTAACATACCATACGCATCCGTATATATATATTTCATTTAAAACACACGAAACTCAATTGAATATCGCCTACGCTACGAAATCAATACAGCTCTGGCCGGGGAGATGATGGGGAGATGTCTAGTGCCATGGCAACACCGGGGTGGCTACAACACAAACACAAACCTATAGCTCTAATTCCAGGTACTGTCGGTGCCTAGATGCCCTCAATGGTGAAGACTAGATTCGCTTTCAACGTTACATAAATATCGACGATATGATGTTTGTTAAGTTAAGCAGATAAACAACAGTTTTAAGTAAGTAGTGAAACGAGTAAGAGCAGCCGGCGCGGCATGATGAAGCCGTGCCAGTCAAAGTAGGAGTAGCCGGTGGCTCATTGGAAGAACGAGGGTGAAGGAGGATAACGCATCTTTATATAGACGACCGGCTGGCGCAGTGGTACAGGGCTCGGATAAGCGGAGCATGTTGCGCCAGGGGTCGCGGGTTCGAATCCCGCCTAGGTCATGGATGTTTATCTATGTATTATATGTATTTCTATAATAAAAATCTTAAATATATAAAAATTACTTAAATTTATAAAACATATTAAATATATTCTGTTGTCTAGTACCCGTAACACAAGTCCTTACAATACTTAGCACGGGGCTAGGCTAACGTGGTGTGTAAAGTCCACAGATATTTATATTTATTTATATTTATAATTATTAATCATGTAGACGTTAATGGCTGTGATTCAAATTCAAGAGCTACGTTTTGATCGTGTCATCTCTTTTCCTATAAAAAAAGACTGGCTTACTTGTTAATGTTGTAAGATGACATTTATACTTCATCAGAAAAAATGCTATAGATACATGGCACAGGAATGTGTAGTTATGCAAAATTGTGGCAGTTACGCAGCTGCCACAAGTTAACGTAAGCTTAGTTCCACTTTGCTATGCTACATATATCATGTTTTCTGGCAAAAAATCTTATTATTTCTCCTGCCTAATTCCTTTACCGTATTTACATATCTTAGTTCAGAAATCATGCTCATTACTTAAGATCTAACATACACAGTTTTTATCCCGTGCTTTTGCAAGTCCCCCTACTGCCATATTTGACACGAGTTAAATATAGAAAGTACAATTCGCAACAAAACCATTTTTCTGTATCTACCTTTTATACATCAATGCCACCTGCCATGCCAACAAACATGAGATGAAAGGTTATTAATTTTCAGGGAAAATTGAGCGCAAACGTTAGTGAATAAGGTTCATTTTGTATCAAAGAGGGGGATTTTAAATCGTTTACAGAAATTAATTTCAGATTCCCTTTGAGTCTGACTGTGTATTCATTTTATTATGTTATGTCCAAAAGCACGAACTTTATCAAGGGAAGCTTTGCATCGTTTATCATCATCATCATCATCAATTATTCCTCAGGTTGGATTGTATTGAATGCCTTTTCTAGAGGGGCTCTTGCAATTTGTAAGAGGTAGTGCCTTGTTACATTGCAGCTAAATTGGGCTGGCACCGGGGCAGCAGCACCGCAGCTGTGCTGTACCTTTCAAGTGACACTGCCGTGAATTGGCAGCTGCATTGTCATTCGATTACGTCATAAGTGGCCATCACTTTTTAGGCGATATCATATGAGTGAGAAGTCGTGCCGGCCCAAATCGTAATGCAGCTTGCAATGATTCTTAAAATAAGAGCATTTCTTACGTATCGCCAGTCTAAATTTCAAAACGAGAGAAGAAGAGTTTGCACATATTTACACTGTCAGATTATACAGATGATCGAAGAGATATATCGGCTTCCTAGCATTTGTGAAACACGAGAAAGCCTTCTATTTCGTTGAGACACAGGAGGTGTTCTAGAAAGAACAATGGTCATCTGCTAACATGCCTTGGACCATAAACGAGCCCATCAATAAACCATACGTTGTTTTATTCGTCTATATTAATATAACAAAATACAATATTCAATGTATTTTTTAAAGACGGGAGAAATATGTAATTAAATAAAATATATTTTTGAGGTTGTTTGCATATTAATGATCTGTATTGTTAGGATTTGACAAATGACAGGTGTATAATTGATGGAATGTATTGCGAATGTATTGTCACTTCTTGATGAAAATTCATATTATACCTACTTGTATTAAATAATATACTTTTTTAATGTAAAATAACATATTGAGTTTTATTATTTTTTTAGAAAAACTGTATTCCACGTGTAATATAAATCAAAAACTGATAACTAGTACGGATCACAATGTAGTCTTAAATAAGTAAATACAAAGTTACTAGGTTTTCGGTGGTATAGGCTAACAATTAATAATTTTACAGTCCTTGAGTCGAAAACTTTTTATGCTCATATTATAGATGTTAACTGTAATAGTGAATCCAATTTATATAATCGCTCATGGCTAATGTTTATTATAACCTCGTTAAGCTTTTAATTACTTATTTATTTCAGTCTTAAGCTGAATCCTTTATTAATCATTGTATAAGTGTACATTGATTTTATTTCAGAACCTTCCATAAATTGTATTGTATTGCAAAGGAAACGAGAGAAGGAATTCGGTTATAACAACATCTGTCACCTCGCGATTGTCAGATCATAAAAACCGAACTACCTTCCTGTAGAGCAAAATGCAGCAGCAAAATATTATAATAATATGCCCGGTGTTAGGAGGGTAGGTATATTTATAATCTACTGACTGACATTTGTCACAGATCAATATTAAACCACAGAATATCGTAGTATTACCACTTTATTATTTATAATATTTTAAAATTAATTTAAAATATTTCTCCAGCTTTAAATAAAAACAAATTATATAGGATAATTACAGTAATAATATGCTATATTTTGGTGGCAGTCATATCTCTGGGCTCGTTAATGGTCCAAAGTGTCCATTGTGCTTGACAAAAGAGGATATTTCCGTTCAAAGTATCACTGATTGTTACTTCTGCTTGGTGTCGACCAGAAGACGACTTTGACAGCGGAGGAAGAGATTGTGGCACGGGGGCAAATTGAGTGGTGATTCATATTTGTAGGATATTACAAATACAAACACAGGCAAATTGAGATGATAATAAAATTTGCACCCAGCCTATTCCTTTAAACCAGAGTGTAGAGCTTTGTTTGCAGGAAAAAATCGTGCTTTTTTCGTTCTTCTATAAACAATTTACTTCTTAATCATAGAAAATAGGAGAAACTAATTAGCTTAAGCTTGGATTTTCAAAAGTAAACGATCTAATCAAAAATTGTCAAAGAACGCATCTAATAGAATCTATAACTGGCTGGGATTGTTAGAAATAACGTCTGCCCTTTCAGTGCTTGAGAGTAGTGCGTTTCTTTTATTAGTATAGGAAGGAAATATGGGGGAGGCTTAAGTGCATCGTTGGACGTCCACCGGCTGATGATGATGATAGAGGGGCAAACGATCAGCCTATTGTTAACTACTGACGCCTATAGATGCAAATATAACAGCTGGGTTTCTTTCTTTTCTCTTTCCACCAGAAACTCACGCCCCACGAAAGACGATAGCAAAGCAGACGTTTTAGGCCCCTATCTTGTGAACTAGAGATATCTCCCTGGTCGTCTCTTTTTGGCAGCAGATGATGTGCCAAAGAAGGCTGCGATACAGGCGGCAGAAGCTGTCGCGCCTCTTCGGTTACGAGGTTAATAAGCGGATATTAATGTTGATAGCCTGGAGTCGAGGTTAGGTTAGGTTATTGGTCTCCATTTGAGGCGTTGCAGGGGTCGATCCTAGTAAGTGTGGACGAGATTCTTTTAATGATGAAGACCAGAGAGAATGTCTTGTTGATGAGATGGCACAGTTCCATAACGGCGCCAAATCCTTATACAGAGTTTTAAGTTGATGTAAACATATTTTGCAAACAACACACTTTTAGCCTAACCATATAGGACGGTGCGTGGAACAAAATATCCTTTATTATCAATCGTCATAATGTAATTGTATATAATTTGGAATGACATATAATTTATGAATATATTGAATGATAAATATCAGATTCAAAACGATTTAGACGACATGTACGATGTACCTAACGGACATATCGTGTTAGAACGATAAAAGCTTGTGATATATGTGACTATAACACGTGTCACTGTAATTATTGTTTTACGACCATTTTTCACTTCTGCTCGACAGTCGCGATCGTATGTCGCCTGTGGACACTGTGAAGAATGGTTAATTACAGTAGAAATATGATGAAAAAAATAATTGACCAGAAACTACCAAAGAAATTGGGATTTGGTATGGAGAAGTTTGTAGAGTTTTGCAAGAGGACGGATTGGCACGGCTTCAAATATATTGTGATGGAGGAATTGAATATAGTGGAGAGGTAAGTTAGTAAGTAAAGTAGTAAGATTTAAAAAAAAACACATTTTCTATGTCGCTTAAGTCTTTTTGACACTCATATATTCAGCGACGTTGACAGTCTGTTGCGAAGGAGAGGGACAAATGACGAAATCTGGTGTCGGAGACTAAGATCAGATGAATTGAGAGTACGTCTTCGAAGAACTATTTGCCGAGCACGATTCTAAGGATTAAGTTAACTCATGATAATATCTATTAACACTCTTGTATTATCTATATTCATCTCTATTTATTATGTATTATATATCCTATAGCTGTGCCCCGCGGTTTCACTCGCGTTTAATTTCTAAGAAATCCATATAAACTTCAACACCCTATTTCACCCCTTAGGGGTTGAATTTCTAAAAATCCTTTCTTAGCGGATGCCTACGTCATAACATCTAACTGCATGCCAAATTTCAGCTTGATCCGTCCAGTAGTTTGACTATATTTTCCAAAATAAAATATAGTCTATGTTACTCGTGGATAATGTAGCTTTCGAATGGTGAAAGAATTTTTAAAATCGGTCCAGTAGTTTTTGAGCCTATTCAATACAACCAAACAAACAAAGTTTTCCTCTTTATAATATTAGTATAGATATATATTATAAACTAATATTATAAAGGCGAAAGTTTGTGAGTGTGTTTGTTACTCTTTCACACAAAAACTACGGAACGGATTTTCATAAAACTTTACAGTAATATAGCTTTCATATCAGAATAACATAATAAGTTAAAAAAAATATAGGGATTTTTGAAGTCCGAAATTCACGCGGGTGAATCGCGGGCGGAAGCTAGTTATCTATATTCATGACAATATTCAGTATCTAATAAAACTCTTGGAGCACTGAAAAAATTATACTTCTAAGTCAACGCAATCAAAAGATACATACATTAAATTATATGTATATATTATTTATATCTGTAGTATAAAAAATTGTGTATTTTTTATTCAATTTCAAATTTTTAAGATAGTACAATACCTAAAACTTAAAGGGTACTGCTTGTCGACTCATACTCGTGAAAAAGTCACATTTATAGCACTGCAAAAAATACATTTAATGTAATGATTAAGACACGATGATCTCTTGAATGTTTGAATTGTGTTTTTTAAAGTCAGATGTCTTGGAGCTAAGAATCGATAGTTCATCGATAAATATGTTTCAGGAGCGTCTGGGCTGTCGCTGTGGTGACCAGCATTATATTTGGAGTTTTATGCGTATTCCAGGCCTACGTCTGGTACGCTAGGAATCCCACTGTAACAGTGAGCATTTGTATTTTTAATACGTACCTTATCTGAGAAAACGCCGGGTAATGAAATCTTTTTCGTGTAGTTGTTTGTAGAGGGCGAGATTGGTTTGATAAGCCAGTGAATTTGAAAAGAAGAAATCTCTTGTATTACTTGCAATTACTTGCAAACCCTTTTTGGTTTGTTAGACAACAAACATTTTTTTTTTTTTTTTTTTTATGGTATAGGGGGCAAACGAGCAGTTGTAGCCATTTTCATGACTACCGACGCCCATAGACATCTGCATAGACTACAGATGCGCTGCCCCCCTGTCTCCTCCCACCTCTGTGGACCACCGGCTACTTACACACCGCACGAAACGCGACAGCACAGCTGTCACTTCACGCCGGCCTCGTGTAAGCGAGAGGTACCTCCCCGGTCGTGCCGGCCCAATACGGCTGCATGCAAGCATGCAGCGTGGCACTACCTCTTACTAAAGGAACTACTCTTACTACATTTACAGAGGAAGGGGAATTATACCAAGTTATGATAAAAGAGAGCGGAGTAAGCTGGTTACGTGGATGAAAACGCTAGGCGCTGTTACTTAAAATTGTTTATCTACACTAATGTTGTAACATTCTACTTATGTTTTCAATACTTGACTTATAATGACTACTGTTATAGCTCAGACAACAAAAAACTCAATTGACATTTTATTTTAGTATCCAAATCGATATCGAAAAATCTCATTTTAGCACTGTGTGAGAGCGAGAGAGAGAGAGAGAATGATGAGACAGCCTTATTTCAAAATTCTTACCAGCGCGCGCTCGCTCCTGATTGGCCGCGCGCTGCAGCTGCACTGTCATTGGTTCAATGCCAGCTTGCAAAGGATTTGCGAGAAAGAGACAAAGCTCTACAAAAACATGAAAGCAAACATAGACGCCACAGACAACGAATAATCTACTGTTTAGAAATTTAAAAGTAAAGTCATGTGATTTTTTCAAATTATATTTCAACATTGAAGCTAGTATTTTATTAACATTGAATTATAAAAAGTATATATTTACGCGCCGCAATTTTTGCAATGAAATTAAAGTATTTAATAAAAATATTTATCTTCAAAGAACATTACATTTTAAATCGTCGGTAAAGCAGTCGTCGCCACGTCGGTCAAACAGTCGCCGGTCTGACTTGACTAATTCTATTATTCAGTATTAGCGAAAATCAAATAGTTTTAGAATTAATATGATTAATATTATAAAATAAATACATATTATTATATAAAAGTTGAACAGACGAGATACTGTAAAGTTAAATATTACAAAATATTGATATATTGTATTAGAGTAAACAACAAAGTTTTGTGTTTAATATTAAGTATAACAACTTGAATATGTTTTAGCAAGTTTTAGTGTTAATACCGGTGTGGACAAGTGTTATTAAGATAATCTTAATGTTTGTACCATAACTTAATCAAGTGTTTGTGTCCTGTGGAAGAGCGGAGAATCCCACTACAGGTATTTATTTACTTATAGGGTTTTCTCCAAACATTGTATTAGGCATTTAAGTTTTGCTCAAAGAAATAAATAACTTATTATTATTATTATTATTATTATTATTAGTGAAGATAAAGTAGTGTATGCAACTGCATATAACACGGGTATTAAAACACTTGTTAACTATTTTGAAACTCGCTATCGCTCGTTTCAAAAATTCCACTCGTGTTTTAATACCCTTCATTATATGACAGTTGCATAAACTACTATTTCAATATGGCTATAATGTTAATGATGTGTTACAGTGTTCGTGTATTAATACACTTAACAAAAATTTTCAATTCTATTTCGTTCTATCTCATTCTATCCCATCCTTTCCCATTCTATCCCTTTCTATCCTATTCTATCTCATTATATCTCACTTAATCCCATTCTATCTCATTCTATCCCATTATATCCAATTGTATCCCAATATATAGCATTCTATGCCACTGTACCCCACTCCATTCCATTCAATTCCATTCTAAGCTACTTTATTCTGTTCTATTCTATTTACAGGTTACAGAAAGTACGCAAGGGGCTATTTGGGACATTCCTTTCCCAGCGGTAACCATTTGCGACTTGAATATTGTATCGCGACGGGCGGCTCGCGCCTTTTCTGATAATGTGTTAGTATATCGTTATACCTTTTTGTGGACTATTGAGGTTAAACCCGAAAAAATTCTAAAGCTCAACAAACACAATAATAGCTAGATTTAGATTTTACCTCTTGTAGCAGAAGTTCGGTTGTTAGTCCGGTTGACCGAACTAGAACAACTTTTGGGTAGCAATAGTTCGGTTGATACAAATCACCGAACTGTTAAAACTCTAAAGTTGCACTAGTTCGCATCAAGATTAAAGTTAATTGTGCTTATTAAAATAAAAATTATATATAGGTTTGTGTTTGTGTTGCTGCCACCCCGGTGTTGCCATGGCACTAGACATCTCCCTATCATCTCCCCGGCCAGAGCTGTATTGATTTCGTAGCGTAGGCGATATTCAATAATCATCATTCATTTTCATAGTACTCATTTCATTGGCACCTAAACAGCATTAGTACTTAGATTAATTGCAGTCTAAATATCTTCCATACCGTCATACATACCAACCTACTACTGTAGGTTCTAATAAAATCTATGTTAGGACAACTTTCCAAAGAAAGTACCGCAGTAGGTTCTATAAAAATCTATGTTAGGACAACTTACCAAAGAAGGTACCGCAGTAGGTTCTATTAAAATTTATGTTAGGGCAACTTTCCAAAGAAGGTAAAGGGTTGCCTTGTCTTTTTTAACTTAACTTTTTTTTTATTTATAAGAATAACATGTCGCGGTGAATATGGTAGGAGTAGGACTGACAATATTTTATTTATTAATTTATTACCCTTCTTACAACTTATTAACCTAATTCAGTAGTGTAACACATTAAAGATTATAATCCTAAATTAGTATGCAGTAGTAAATCTATATGTAAGAATGTATAGGTGTTTAAAATTTTTATGCCGATGCTTGAAAATGATCGAAACTTGTCCAGGCAAAGCCCCACGGCGCAGCCACGATTTTTATAGATATGTTGTTGTTTTTAGAACGTTGCCTTTAAACGTCACATCTGATTTCATTTTCGAAACTCTTCGGTTCGCCCCGCTGCTCCATTCCAAGATCTTCGCCGATAAGCAACGAAAAGAGAATCTGCGCAAGCTTCAAGAGGTTTTGGATTTGAACGAAATCAGTATTGAGTCTCTATTTACACAGGTACTTGAGCTTCGTAAATATGTAGGAGAAATTTCTGTATCAATATAACAGTGCCGGATTATTGGTCTGTACCAAAATCTATTCAAGGGTCCTTGTTTACCATCATTTTAACTAGCGGTAGCCTATTACCGCATCAAGAGAGCCATTGAGGGGG
>LUGF01057332.1:263166-277239 GCA_001625245.1 Calycopis cecrops | reverse complement strand
GTTTTTTATTATGCATTTATGTTATTTATGATCGTTGTAATGAAAATTCCTTCGACTGCTCGCTTTTATATTTGCCCTTTTATACTATAAAAAAAATCGTTCTGCACACACTAGTGCCTGTCTTAGTTGCTAGCCGTTATAGAGATTTCCAATTGGCCCATTACTAATAACATCGTACTTCCCAAAGATATCGCCGGCGTCGTCGTGCAACAACATGCTAGAGAAGTGCATGTGGAAGACGAACGTGTACCGCTGCGAGCAGCTGTTCCAGCCAGTCTTGATGTCCTACAACTTGTGTTGTAGCTTCAATTACTTCGCGGTCACACAGGATATCCCGTATGTAAAGTTTTCTTTTTTATCGCGTAAGGGGGAAAAGTTTTCATTAAAAGCAACACTCATAGGCATCATAGAGATTATACAGATGCGTTGCCCTTCCTCCTCCTTCCTCTCCAGACTCTGAGTATGAAATGCCTCGGTGGGACTATAGACGTATACAAATCGGTTCGGGGCCCTTATGATGGGTAAAGATTTTTCTCAAAAGAAAAATAAATATTTGGCCCCGTATAATTGATACGGCAGATACGGCGGCAGTTACGCGCCTGCCGGTGTGTGTTGCCATATATGGCAACGAGATTTAGTCTCTAAATGTTTCTCTTAAATAAGTTCAGAGTCATTTAGCGTGCTCGATATAGCTTGGTATTTCTCTTTGAGATATTATGGTTCGCGATTCGGAGATCCGCAAGGGAAGGGTTACCGACATGTATCTGAGAGTCACCAAACTTAAGTGTCATTAGGCAGGTCACGGTGCTTGCATAACCGATAACTGCTGGGGAAGGTTCTCGAGTGGCGGCCTCCAACCCGGCGGACTGAGGACTTAAGAATGTTTTTGGAACGATCGTATTTTTTTATCTATTTAAATCTTGGCAAAAATAAAGATTTTAAATTCGTTTCGACTGCAGAAGATGTTAGTGTCTAGCCTTGTTTCTTTCTCGTCAGCTCATAATATTTTAAACAGTACGATTTTTTGACATTTAATATATAAATAACTATAAATCGTATTATGAGTGTAATTTTTTTGCATCGTCATTCAGTCCTACATTTTATCTGAAACAATGATAAAAAATTAACTTCAAAAACAGTCCAAAGTCTGCCATTTTGTTATTATTTTTTAACTAGCCGTTACTCATAGCTTTGTTCGCGTGGTTTTTCGCGATAAAAAGGAGCCGATGGCACTCTTAAGTCTTTCAAATATCTCCATACTAAATATCACATCGACCGTTCCGTTCCGTTCCGTTGAACCGATTTGATGTGAAAGAAGGACAACAAACACACTTTATTATTATTAATATGGATGTTCAACTTGATACAGTGCACTCGCTGTATCAAAAACAATCTAGCGAACTAAAAAATCTGAGGTGACTTGAGCGTATGAGGTACCTCATACGTTCAAGTCCCTTTAGACTTTAGGAGGACATATATAATAGGAAGTATAGGAGTTGTCATCCGGAGGAAGTACACTGCCTGCCAAAGGCCTCCCCCATTGAACGACATAGGTCATGGTTAAAATGCATATGCTAGACCTTAGAATCATAACCCTCCTTCGAGCAAGATTGATCATTTACTCTTAGGAACGAGGACCTGACCCACCACCGCGGACCGAGGCGTGTAGCGTCATGTGGCTACCACACAGGAATAACCGTCCAGTTGAATACCGACCCCGGCGATTACTACAGCAACATGGTGACGTCGTTGGGGGCGTTGGTGCGTAGCTAAACTTATTTTTAATACAGTATAAGGGGGCAAAACATTTTCATGACTAGAGGTTATACAGGTGCGTTTGATGCGAACAGAGGTTCCTTTATCCTCCCTCCTCCATGGGAGAGAATACTTACATACTGTATAATCTCAAAGCGCATGTCGTTTGAGTGGTTTGCCCTCTTATACTATAAAATGAAATACATACTCACACAAGCTAATTGGACACACATATTATACATATTAATGGTATTACTAGTATACTGAAGGCTATAAATTACGAGCCGACATAAATATTGACAAGTAAGAGGCGGCTCTAAGGGTCTAAGGGTATGTCTATGGGCGTCAGTAGTCTTTACTTTTCCAATTCGTTTGCTCCCTTGTACTATAAAAAGGTGATATCTGACAGGTGTTAATCGATGACGTGTACAACTGGCCGGAGCTGAACGCGCCCGCCCGCCTGGTGGATCCCAATAGCGAGGTCCTGATCGCCCTGTCGCCGGAATGGACCTACGCGACTCCGGGTATCAGGTCCTTCGAGCCCGAGCAGCGACAGTGTTATTACCATGACGAGGTAAGTATAATACTAAAAAAAATCAGGCCAATATATACTTGTGTACAAGCGAGAGGCATTAAATGAAACCACATATTTAGTGTATTATTTCAGGCTACACAACAAAAATCAGATCAATCGGAGCAATAAATTAGCCATAGGCATTTTTAAAGCTTTTTCTCACTTCGTACACGCTGTATCGCAGCTGATCGCCGACTATGAATGGGCGCGGTCATTTACCCCGTGCGAGGTTGCCGTTCGTTGTACGAGACGTTACAAAGCATGTTTATGTTTTTTCGCTGTTTAACTTGTTTGAAAAGTATTTTCGTTTACTTGTCGCAAACTTCATTTTATTTAGTATCGAATTAACTGTAGGCAATTATAGCATATGTGGTTTAATTTAATGCCTCTCGCTTGCATCAACTTTGTATACACATACACTCAGCGGCACGGAAACTTGGCCAAGTATAAAATTTGTCATAACTTCAGTTTTTCTTAGTTTACATTGTAACATTTTGATCGTTTTTCATCCAATTAACGTTTATAATCATTTTCACTTATAAATAATGTTTTTTTTAAGTTTATAATGAAGTTTAAGCGCAAAATCACATTTACACGATATTAAACACTGCAGTTTTGACCACTAGTACTTAAAAACTGTTTTAACATTTGATAACATCTAGAACTTTTTAATATCGCGTGTTTCCTCTGGCCCTTACGACTGACAGCATTCGATCTGGCATGCTTTGCATGACATTTTTGATGTTCACTTGCGATAAGTCGCGTCAAGCAGTCAGTGCAGCATTTCTAAGCTGACTGGTTTGTGGTGGGTTCGATGCTGTTTTAATTGACGATTTTAGCTTACTCTAAATGTGTTCTATGGGATTTAAGTCGGGGCTGCGTGCTGGCCACTGCAGTTTTTGAACATCAACCACTTGAAGGTATTGATTTACGATATGAGCGACGTGTGGATTTTCGTGCATTAAAATGAATTGGTCATATTCAATAAACCCTCCAAATGATCCAACATGTTCTTGAAGGATGTCCTCGACGTACCGTGTTGCAGTTAGAGCGTTATTGACGATGACCAGGTCTGTACGTGCATCAGAACTAACACCACTCCATACCATTATAGAGCCTCTACCAAAACTCACTGTTGGATGGTAGTAGTCGCCTGATATCGTTCACCATTCCTTCTCCACACAAGTGCGTTTAAAGCGATCCTGCACTCGTCCGTAAACAAAACCCTTGCTCATTATTCATGAGACCTGTTAGCATGTTCTCGGGCAAATTGAAGTCGAGCTGATCTATGCTGTGGGAGAAGCCATGGGCCACGGGCTGGTCTTCTTGCTCTTAATCAACATCCTCCGTACGTCTTCTCACCGTACGCTCACTAACATTTACATTCCAGGACATTTGTAGCCGCTGCCGGATCTCGACAGCGGTAAGGAAGCGATTTCTTAAAATCTCTATCACGATAAAGCGGTCGACACGAGCTGACGTGCAGTGTACACCACCACTTCCTGGTCTGCGTGTGCAGCGGCCAGTCTCTTGGCACCGTTTTAGTGCATATTGCATTGAAGAACGTGGTACGTTAAGGATAGTAGCCACTTCACGATGGGTCATCCCTTGTCTGACTAATGCCACTGCTTGTGCTATCTGACTTGGTGACAAAGACTTTTTTTTGTATTCTAAGGCGCCTTTAGATGATTATTTATCAGAATAAAACCAAAGAACTTCGAGAACTTAACACTAGCAAATTCCAGAGCACAATTCAAAACGTAACTCTACGTTCGATAAATGACACGATTCAACTAAACTTTAGAAAACAAACCAAAATGCACTTTAACTAAGTTAATTGCCCTCTTGGGATTAACGTAAACAATTCTTCTACACACTTATACAATAAGAACTAAGTAAGACACACTTAAAAATTTGTTATCGAGTGTTTTGAGTTTGGCCAAGATTTCGTGCCGCTGAGTGTATTATACAGATATACTATAAAAAAAACAGATCTAAAAATTTGATTGAACGAGTTTGTACAAAGGACAATGTTCAAAATGTCCCATACATTTTGAAAATTGTCCTTTGTACAAAACTTATGCGAAAACGAAATGTTACTCATCGATTTTGATAATTACTATGCATAGTATATAAAAAAAATTAAATTGTAGGTTTTATTGATAGTAACGGTATAAAAGGTAAGTAAATTCTGCAATATTTACTTACCTTTATACCGTTAATATCAATAAAGTTTCGTTTGCGCGGGGCTTGGGTTTTCATCCCATATATTTTGAGCATTATCCTTTGTACAAAATTGATCAGTCGAATCTCTGGATCTGGTTTTTTATAGTACAGGAGCAAACGAGTTGTCATAGATAGTGACGTAAAAAGCTCCACTTTCTATAGACAACAACAATCTATAGACAACAACGACACTGACGCTCCAAGTAGCCCCCCGTCTGTAGAACACCTGGTGAAAAATATCATTTATTCGCACTGATTCTCTATTGTTTTCTATATATTGATTAAAAGAGGAGTTACATATTTACTCCACTGTATGCGCTCTCGTTTTGTTATTGTTCGTATTGTGACCACATTGTGACAAATGAAATGTGTACAATACAATTCTTGTAATAAAAATCCTAAATATATAAAATAAAAATATGATTGTCCATGCTCTAATATACCTAGTATCCGCAATGTACGCTCTTACAATACTTAGCATAGGGCCAGGCTAACGTGGTGAGTAAAGTCCACTACTTTTATTATTTTGTCAAACAAACATCTTGTTACTTGTATAAACATTTCACCATAAATCATGCAGTGACCACATTGAAGTCCCAGATAAAACAGAACCATAATATCAACAAAAAACAAATATCTGATGTCTTGATGCCATAGATAAACAAAATATTTTGATACTTTTTGGAAATAAAGAAGCTATTTGGATATATATATATATTATATATTATATATATAACGTCTTTGAAGGATGGATGCTCGAGACAGACCAAAAAGGAGATAGCGAACATTTTTAGCAACTAAGGATGCTATTTTACTAGTGGTTTCATTGGCAATTAAGTATGAATGCGACTACTAATTATTCCTTGGCTAGTAATAAATAATAATAATAATAATGAACTCGACGTATACCTGCCTGATTGGCGCGATGTAGCTGTCCAGAGACAGAAAATTAGAAAAAATGGAGGCAGGCCTTTTCCCAACAAAGGGACACATGATATAGGGCTTAATATAATAATGATAATAAAGTCAGTAAGAGGTAGTGCCACGCTGCCTATAGGCAAAACCATTCCATAAACCACTGCGCATTATTTCTACTTTTAATGTAAACAAGTGTGGCTTCCAAAATCAAACATTCGACAAAACACAGATTATCTATGTAGATATAAAGCTAGCATTTTTTTTACGTCATTCAATATCTAATTAAGATTTATCACGATATCGCGTCGCAAATCTTCTAATTAATTTCCTTATTTATTAATTTTGCCATCCTTTAATATTGATTAGTCATCGTCGTTAAATAGTAAGTGTTACTTGCTACGTAGTGTCTTATTAGATATACAGGGTTATTTTTTGGTCACCGGCCAAATTTTCAGGTTTGGTTCAGAATCAATAATACGATTATGAAATAAAAAATATTAAAAAAATAATTAGATACAATTACTTTGTCCCATGTTGTAAAACATATTTCTTGATCACCACGTGCATCACACTCGCAACTCACGATAGGCCGACGTCACTGACAACAATTCGATGTATTTTTGAGGACCGTTTCAAATATTTTTAATCAATAAGATATTACAATTAGACGATAAAATTTAAAACACACTTTTGGAATGATGTCTACTTCCTTATTTTAAAATTTGGCCGGGGACCAAAAAATAACCCTGTGTAGAGGAGTAGCCGTACCGTGCGCGCTTTGCTACACCATCAATAGATGCGTCAGCATGGACTGTCAGATCAATATATAAAATTCATTGGAATGACAGTGGCGCCATCTGTTGAAAATTGGTCGTACTACCTTCGTGGACTCACTCAAAACAACTTAACTAAAAATCGTCACATTCTCAAACGCACTATGCATTACGATTCTAGAAAGGACATAGAGACACATTCATTTATATATAGATAATACATTCGTGTCTGTGAAACAATGGAAATACACATAGAAAATTTCAACCCAATCGGTCAAGATGTTTAGGAGTTGACCTATTGATAGCAGCGCCACCTACCGGATCCAATTGTAAGTTGTTAAACATCCCAGAAAGCATTGAAATACCCAAATAAAATTATGAATTATGAAATTATGAGTTATGCGAATGTCTATGAGCATAGGCAGTCACGAAAAGGTTCGGACTGCTGATGTGTCCCTTACATTGTAAATAACTGGATTGATTGTATGAAGAGAGTAAAAAATATGAAGAAAGCATGAAACATGATGGGACGACCCCGGCCCCGCACAAACAGCACAGAACGTGCCAGTATGGCTGCCACTTGACGGTATTTTATGACCGATAGTTACTTCAGTCCTCTAATGTTAAAATTGCCAAATGTAACATAGCTCTCATATAGTATAGATGCAGAATCTACTCTTCTAGACATACGTTGCTATTGAAACACACACATGCTTTCATACAAGACTTCTGATACGTACAGTTGACAGGCTGGCGAGTGGTAACAGCTCGGTTAAGCTGCGCATTTTGCACTTGGGTTCGCGGGCTCAAATCCCTCCCACATCATGAATGTTTATATGCATTATATGTATTTCTATAATAAAAATCTTAAATATATAAAATATATTAAATATATTAAAAATATATGAAATATACATGTCGTTGTGCAGTACTCGTAACACAAGACTTTACGGTAGTAGCACGGGACCAGCTTTACGTAGTGTGTAAAAGTCCACAGATATTGTTGGCATTACCCTTCTCTTGCAGATGTCGGTAAAGATACAAATTTAATCAGTGATTAACTGATGATATTAATTGTATGCTGTATCTATATTGACGCACGCCCGATATTGTTATCACTCCCTGTGAGGTCAATACATTATTTTTTTTAATATCTGTGGACACATCTCACCCCGTTAGCCTAGCCTTGTGCTAAGCACCGTAAAGACTTGTGTTTCAAGTACTAGACCACGGAAATATACTTAATATGTTTTATAAACAATATTTAAGACTTGTTATAGAAATACATACAATACATAGATAAACGTCCATGATCACTGGAATTCGAACCCGCGACCGCTGGCGAACTTGCTCCGCTAATGTAGGTCGAGCTCTATACTACTACGCCAGCGTTATTGCTTTACTTTTTTTTCATATACCTACAGGGGAACAAATCAGAGCCATTTGACTACATATTCGCAGTTCAGTGGTAAAGGCTCCTGGACCTCCCCTAATGAGCTGCAGCACACCTCATGAGAAATAGTGGACTGAGGAACAAAAGTCAACTAATCTATCTGATTTTTCAGTGGGTACCTAAGAGATTAATGATAGATTGTGGAAGACATTTTCTCCAATGACACCTTTAGCAAAAGTATGCGATTAAGAAAGTTATCAGTTATTGCAAACAACTTTTATTGATTTTAAATTTGCGAAATATTGCTTACATTTGAAGAAAAAAATATTCTTTAATTTTTTGAATGGAGAAAATCATATTTTTTATCATTAATTGGCAGAGAACTGGGTACGTCGCGACACTCACACATCCGCACGAAAAGCGAGCACGAAAATCAAAGGGACCACTTATTTACTTTGGCCCGGTGTATGTGTGACCTTGAAGGGTTGCAAATTTGTCGGTCCCTCATATACAGTACCTACCGGATTTAGACGTCTAGAGGGGTCCCGCTACAAAGCTAAATCTACATAGGGCTTAATGCAATCATTTTAAGATCGAAATGATAGCTGATCATGGGCGCATGAATAGGATTGACAACAGACCCCTCGTTAGCTTAACCTTGATGCTCCCCATATCGATTTTATAGACACTGGTTCTTGCGACAGCTGCAAAAACTTTAATTATAAGGCCGCCTTCACATTAGGTCGCGAGCAGCGCGGCAGCAGCAGTGCGACAGTCGCGCTGTTCACAGGCGGCAAACTTCCATACTAAAAAAGAGCAGCGCGACAGCCGCGCGACATGTGATTGCCATAGCGGACAGCAGCGCGGCAGCCGCGTGCGGTCAGTCGGCTGCGAGCCAGTGTTACCAGCTGTCCTGTACATTTAACCTCCTTACTTTAGATATTTCTTTATTCTTTTTATTTTATATACCTATACCTATATATTTTATATATTTTATATACCATAAATAATAAATCTATAGACTTACCTAAGTGTTATAACGAGTCTTTCTTCTGTGGAAATGCTTTTGCGAAATCGAGTATCACGGCGTTGAATAACACTCTCAAGAAGACGTAATAATTCGCCAAAAGACTTTTTTAACATTCGAACGTAATTAAAGAATTTTTTATCCCTACCATATTTCAATACTTTGAGTACTGTTATATATTCACTATTCACATGCCGATTTTTCAACAAAGAATCAATCCAGTAAATTTTTTTTTTATTATTAATGCGACGTCTATGGCGCCGAAGAAGAACCAACAAAAACAGGAGTAACAATGATGTTTCCTCGTTGGAATCCATTATTGAAATGTACTGACCACCCTAAGTCGCGCGGTTGTATTTGTAATGAGAAGGTGTCCGCTGCAGTCGCGCTGCTGCCGCGCTGCTGTCGCGCTGCTCGCGACCTAATGTGAAGGCGCTCTAAGTCGGCAGATGTTCACAGAGTACCGAGGCCATGTACTCATGTAGAAGACAATATTATGCAGAGGCGAAGACGTTGCGTTTATTGTTTTTAATCTGTTTTTAATAACCTCACATACATGTTATTAAATTGGTCTCGCTACCTATTTTTATTCCTATCAATATTCTAAATGTGAATGTATGTTTGTTACGCTTTCCTGCCAAAACTACTCAACAGATCAACATGAAATTTGATACAAATATTCTTAGGTGTATTAGAAAGGCCATAGGCAAATTTTTACTAAACAAAAAAATACGGACGTGAATGTCGCTGTAAAAGCTAGTATAAAATAATGTATGTTTTTTCCAGGTGAAACTAGGCGTATTCAACCAATATTCATTTCACAACTGCATGGCATTTCAAAGGATTGAAGTGCTGAAGAAGTACTGTGAATGTATTCCATTCTTCTTCCCGAAAATAGGTGATTTTCTGTTTTATTTAAACGGAAAGTAATACATAGTAAGGATGATTAAAAACATTAATATCTGAGTTAAGCGATAAGTTTAACCAAAATATATCATAAATTGTAAAAATAATAATAGAGTTTTTGACTGATACCAGCACAATAGGCTATTTCTGTGTAATAAACATTATTCTTTCCCAGATCAGGGAAGTTTGAATTTTGAACCGGTGGTAATTTTAATTGATGAGTAATTTTTGTGTTTTGCATTCGAGTATGTGATATTTTTTTTAAATAAACTTAGATTACGAAAATAGGAAGCAACGATGCATGTCGCGTATTTTAAGAGATGACTTAGGGCTTGCAGCCTATAAGAGACGCACTGATCATTTCTTGACTGATAAATTAAAGATGAATAGGGTGGTTTTCTTTTTTTTTTTTTTTTTGGATTTATCTTTTATTATCACTGCCCTCTTTGTCGCAGCGTTTGTGTCTATGTTTAATGTTTATCGATACAGTAATTATATATTTAATTATTTTTTTTGAATAGGGTGGTAAAATAGAAACAAACAACAATTTTGTTTACGGATGAGACATTTTTTTAAATTGAACAACATTTTAACAAACAAAATGACTGTATATATTTGTCAAAAGCTTTTTAACAGAAAAAGTAAAGTTTAAAAGTTTTTAACCCATCGGTTCAGCAGTATAGAAGTTTACCCTTTTTTCCATGGGAATTAAGCATTTTGCCGTGGTAAGAAATAGCCTATGTTAATCTGTGATAATGTATAGCATTCAAATGCTGAAAGAGTTTTTGAAATCGGCGCAGTGCTTTCGGAACCTATTTGTTACATACATACAAACACACACACACACACACACACACACACACACACACGGCGGCCGGGAGAGCGAAGAAGGCAAAATCTGATGCGCCTCCAGTAGTTCCTCCGCACTCGTATCGGGCCGGGATGGGTTCCCGGTCCACTCAGGCACCACGCCGTAGGGACTGTTCCAATAGAAGCCGGTAGTCCCTTATGGAGGAGAAGTCTGGCCTTTCGCCATGGCCAGCCTATCGCTGGATGGGTCCTGTAGCCTGCAGATCCGGGACCCTCCACTCAAAAGCGGCTGAAGGCACTCGCAGGGGGTTTAGTCAGTAGGGACATTCAAACGCCGAGCCTGACACTCTATCCAGAAGCCACCCGGGTTCCTGGGTAGCGTGCGTAAAGGTATTACCCTGCGTCTCCAAAAAAAGAAAGGTTAGGTTAGGTTAGCTAACTTTACCCCTATCAAGGCTATAAGTAATCGAGTATTAATGACACCTGACTTATAATCGCGGATGTTTTTCAGGAAACCACCGTATCTGCAATTTCAATGATATCGACTGTGTGGGGCAAGTATTTCGTATGTATTGAATTTATCCATTTCAAAAACATAATCTTTTAAATATCTGTACGTAAAAATAGCCATTCTTGATTGCCGATAGGTATTATATTCGAGATAACACGAAACAAATTATAACAATTTGTTAAATCTAGTATAAAAATGTATCTAAGATAATAATTTATTTTTATATGACTCATCATGCTAGCTTTACTATGTCAGTGACACTAGTGTCAGCATCGAAATCTGTATTTCATATCCCTGTTAGGTAGTAGGCAGGTAGTGCCACACTGCATGCTTACATGCAGTCGAATTGGGCCGGCACGACCGGAGAGGTACCTCTCGCTTACACGAGACTGTGTGGAAGTAGCCGATGGCCCATGGAGGTGGGAGGAGAAAGGAGAGCAGCGCATCTGTATAGCCTCTATGCGGATGTTTGTGGGCGTCGGTAGTCATGAAACTGGCTCCGGCTGCTCGTTTGCCCTCATATATTACAAAAAAAAGGTAATATTATAAATGTACTAGCTTCCGCCCGCGGCTTCGCCCGCGTGGATTTCGAACTTCAAAAATGGTGTTGTTATTATTATACATAATCTAATATTATACTGAAATATATGTATATTATGTGAAATATATACGTATTGTATGAAACAAAAATCTCTTTGAGAATCGACTTTGTCGCCGCGCATTTTAGGCGCTTTAGATATTCCGTTAAGTCAGTCTTATCGTGATAATAACTTTTAATCTATTCGTCCAAATTACTTAGTATAAAAGACAAAGTTTAGCTACATTCAATACGAAAAGTGACAGATGTATCAATTTTCATAAGAGTTCCATAAATATTCTAAAATGTGCATCGTTAAAAAATATCCAATTTAATTGAATGTTTGGTTCACTATTTTGGTTATAGTGACTTACACATAAGAGTGACTTATACATATATGCTGTCGCGGACTTTTATTTAGAACTATTTAAGATAAATAATCCTACATTAATTATCTTTGTGTAACTCCAACGATTGCGGCAGCGCACGCCGATATTGCTCTCAGGGGGCTGATTTTTTTCCGACTTACTTGACAGTTATCGTTATATTATAACCAAATTATAAAAAATCCCTATAAATTTTAACTTATATATTACTATATTACTGTAAAGTTTCATGCATCGCATTTATAATATTAGTAAGATTATAAATGTTATGCTTCACATTCACGCCAAAATTACGCAATCGATCATAATGAAACTTTGCATTCATATTCTTAGAATTATTAGAAAGGACATAGTATACTTTTTATTAAAAAAATAGGGGCTAGAGCGAAGCCTAGGATAAAAATCAGTAGTATAATAGAAATAGTACGCTTATTTTAAGGTTTTTAAAAGTTTAAACCACCTAATTAGAGATCTTATTCACTCCTATTACAGTCCTATTCATAAGCTTTAATGTCTTAATAACTTACTTGGAGTAATCATATTCCTGTAAAAGAATAAATTTATAAAATCTTGTGTTATTATGTTTGATAACGAAATCTCCAAAATTACGGAAAATTTCATTATAATCGGTCTAACGAAATTTGGTACTAAAATATAAAAAAGAAATGTCGCTGTGCATACCTATTTTGCCTACTTTACCTATAATACTAGACTCTAGCTCTGTCTTACGTCTCATAATGTATAAACTTCACCCCTTTATGATATCTTTTAAATCCCAACTCAGAAACCTTCGTAAGCTCGTGGGCGCATGCGCAACAACTTTGTTAAAGATCATCATATTATAAAATGCAGAGGTTACAATTTTATAAAGAACAAACAGACATACATAAATTTTTATATCACTAGATATTATTCATACTTTATGTAGAAGTTTCATGATTACAAATAGCTATGGATTTTAGCTCTGGGGGGACCCGGGGTTACCGGGCCTTGGAGTTGAAAAAAGGCCCCTTTTATGAGTATTTTTTTTATTGTATAGGGGGCAAGCGAGTACTAGGAGCCATTTTCATGACTCGACTCCCATGTACATCTGCATAGGTTATACAGATGCGCTGCCCTCCTTTCTCCCCCATTTCCATGGGCCATCGGACATATCACGAAACGTGACAGCACGACTGTTACTTTACGCCGGTCTCGTGTAAGCGAGAGGAACCTCCCCGGTCGCGCCGACCCAATTCGGCTGCATGCAAGGCATGTGGCACTACCTCTTACCGAGTGGGTATAAAAATAATCATAAAGCCCTTAAGCCTTACGGCTCCCGGAGCTGCAGTTCTAAGCCCCCACCGGGCCCGGAGCTGGTCTCAAATAATGTTTTTATATGTTGCAGGTCAAGTCGCTAATGACCCTTTAGCTACGAGATTTAACAATGACCTCCAGTGCCTACCAGAATGCGAACATTACGACTACCGTTTAGAAGTGGCATGGGGCAAGCTGGCCACAAACTCGAAAATGAGCAACCTGGCCTTTTAGTACGTCTTTTTTGTAGCTTTTTTTTATTATAGTCTAAAACGAGTAGTCGTTTTTTTGTTTCTTTTTTCGGAACCCTTTTATATAGAAGTTATACAGATCCTTCCTCCTTCAGAGGCCACCAGATATTTACACACCGCACAAAACACGAGAAACAGTAGTTCATTATACTTTGACATATGTGTATAAGGTCGTTAAAATAAATAATAAACACTTCCTTTGTGATTTTGCAGAGCTGTTTTGCGAGTGTAAGTTTCCTTTGCCCCTCCCCCCCATTTCACAACGAAAGAGCCTTAATTATTAAAATTTGAGTAAGAGATCAAAAAAAAACTCATACCCTCTTGTTCTATTGCATGTCAAACTTTAATAATGTTTGGTCAAATTAATAGACATCACGCAATTGAAAATAAATAAATAAATAAATAGTTGACATATTTTTTTCAGCGACAACATAAACCAAGGAAATCGCTCGGTTCTCAACATATTCTTCAACGATCTCGTCTCCACAAGGTACCGACGCGACGTCTACCTGAACTGGCAAAATACCTTAGGTGCGTAGTATTACTACAACTATATTACATATCTACAGTACTTGCACTAAGCTTCCAGTCAGCAACTACGTTGTAGAATTGCATTATATCTGAGTTATCGAAAACTGCAATTTAAATTAATAAAAAGAGGAATTAATAT
>LUGF01057332.1:221858-262887 GCA_001625245.1 Calycopis cecrops | reverse complement strand
GAAAAGCTTAAGAATATGATAATCATTTTCGAGAGTGTGGAATAATAATATTTAAATCCCTTTCATTTTATCAAAAAAAAATTAACAATTTTTATCAAGGGGTAGTTTCAAGGGTTGAAAGGGGGTTAAAATTTGATAATTATTATGGAGAATATAAAATATTACTTACTCTATACTTACATCTTTTTATGTCATGCCAAAGTATTTTTTTGTGATTTTTTCCATTATGGGGGTTGTTTGCAAGGGTTGTAAAAATTTTAAGGGGTTGAAAATGATTTTAATATGAGGTACCTAATTGTGGTAATAGCCATGTTTTCTAGCGATAAAATGGCTCAATGTAAATTTTTCCATTAAGGGGTTGTTTACACCCCTTAAAAATAATAGGCGGAGTTCAGATCATTTTCACTTTTGAAGTCAAGGGTGCCAGAGAACCTAAATTGAAAATTTCATGCAAATCGGTTCACAGTAAAAAAAATCGGAGGTTAGGCCTTATTTTTCGCTTCAATGACTGCACTACAAGTATAAAACGAATTTCCATCAAGAAGTGTCAATACATTCCATAAACTATAGAATTGAAGGTTTGAATGTGGAGGATTTTGCTCAGGCACTGCGATGAGTGGCGTGATCACCGATCGTAATTATGTTAAATAGCACATGCAGGAGGCAGTCAGGAACTTTGTAGAAATGCAGGCAAATGTGGAGTATTTCGAACAGACCCTGAAAGTTTTGGTGTCACTCACTTTTAGTGCCAACATCATAGTACAATTTTATAATATACCTACGGGGTAAACGATGACGAAATGTTGATGTTAACCGAAGCCCATAGACATTATTGCTATGCAGATTGCCCTGTTTATTTCACTCCAATGGGCCACTGGAAATACACTCCCATCTCAATGGGCCACCGGCTACTTACACACTGCAGAAAGCATGGCGTTACCTCTTATTGTTATTCAGGTCGGTTTGGCATTTCTAACTAGATGTTTAATTGGTATTTGTATTTTCATATTTACCGTGTGTCTCCCCAAAATTGGACGAGAGGGCTGCCCAAAAATGGGCGAGACAGGGAGTAGGGAGGCAGCGGGTAGTGTACCTATGTAATGTCGAGTGCAGGCATCGGGCAATGTATGTAGTGTACGTAATATAAGGGTTGGTGTATGTACTGATTTCGAGGGGATTGCATTGATTGGGGATTTACAAAGCAAAAGCAATGTATTTACATAGCATTTGATGCGTACGTGTGCAATAAGTCCTATATATAATGAAAGCCGCTCAAACAAGGGACTAACAAACAAGCGTGTGGGGTTAATAAAACAAGACTGCCTCGTAGTCAAATGGACAACTACAGATTCAATGTTCCGGGTTCGCACTCCAGTTCGAAACAAGAAGTATTATTAGATTTTTAGTATTAGTCACAGTCTGGATACAGGAAGTTGTGGCATTAAGATAATTTGTCTCTGTGAGCACGTTAAAAAGTCGGTCATGTGTCTAATTTCTCTATCGGCCGTATCGGTACTAACGTCGTCAATACGGAAACTTCTATTCATTCGATATGTCCTAATAAACTAGAATAGAGGAAAATACTTTTAGGATCTTTTATCTGTTACGTGTTAAGACTATTGTTTGTGCAATGATCGAGAATTGAGTTAGTCGTGCATGACTGCACCGTCTTCTTTATTTTTCCGCGGCAGTTGACCAAATTTATGCGTGGAAGCAAATATTTTGGTGTTGTTTATGGAGTGTATTGTCACTTCGGGATGGAAATTCATGGTAACACTAAAGATGTACATGAGATTTATATACCCAAAACAATGTTAGAATTAATGAATATTGGAAATTATATAAATCTTATTTATCGCTTCCAGCGAAAGTATTTTAATTTGCAGTATTTTTCTTTATAGTACAAGAGGGCAAACGAGGAATCAGAGCCATTTTCATGACAGCCGACCCCCATAGGCATGCGCATAGAGGTTATACAGATACGTTGTCCCTCTTCCTTCTTCTTTCTCATGGGCCACCGGCTACTTACATATCAGTTACCACCAGTTAGGTCAAAGTGAGCAGAAATCTGATGAAAGTAAGACTTAATGTACGTCCCTGGGCATGTTAGACTATTTTATTTCTTTTTTTATGACTTTAAATGTATTATTTTATCCAAAAGTAGGGGCTGGCTAAGTAAGGCTGCCTGGTAAGTTCGTATAATAAGTTCTATAATATTTGGAAAATCTACTTGTTAATAATGTCGTTGACGCATTTAACTCTTGACAAAAGGCACTAAAATCCAAAGAAAATATTTGTCGCTTATTTGGGCTCTCGATTTATTAATATCTATGCTTCATGCATACTTGCATAGATAAAGCTAAAGCCAAAAATGATGGATCTGATGAGAGACTACTAACCCTCATTATTATCCTCACATTTGACTACCATCTTGTTGAGGAACGTTGTCATTGGAACTCACAAAGTAAACCTATAATAAAATATATTTATTATGTTTCCTCACAAATTTACGAAACCATTGACTTTTATTCGTTTTGCTGTTCACTTTCAATGCTCTATTTAATATTTACATTTAACTTTAATTTTCAGCCGCATTCGGCGGTCTGCTGAGTTTGATGTTGGGCTTCACTCTTATATCGGGATTTGACTTCATAATGTTCTTCATCCTGCAAGGCGCTTATGGTTCAATAGCGAGAATATTTTCAACGAAGAAGGAGAAGCAAAAAACAAATGCAGCAAAAAATGTTATCAATGTACGGGGCAAGGCCGTCCAGTTACGTGATTCTTATACTATCAGAAATAATGTAGCTTCGAGACAAAGTCATCTAAATAGATATTAATGTCATATCTATGATATACCAAAATTAAAAAGTTTCAACTCTTCAGAGTTGGTTAGGTTGATGACGCTGTTCTCGGGAACTACACTCATTACTATATTCACTGTTTGATAGTATGTACAGTCACGAGCATAAATATATTACTATGGGCGCCAATTGCTCGCTGGCTGCTTCTTTACATTGAAAGCTGTATTCCTATATAAAGAAAGAGCCAGCGAGCAATTGGCACTCGCGGGCTCTTGGGATAATACACCATCAAGCCACGCACAATAAGCATGAAATGACGCGAGTCAAACCGCGGGGTCGCCGGCCGCGCTGACAATATCTGGGCTTTTATATCTAACATTCTTTTGTGAAAGTTAGTAATAAATAAGATTAGTAGAAATAATTTCACAAACACGGAAGAGCCACGAGAATTGGTAGTCTTTGGAAAAAGAAAATAATTGCATAGTTTAAGAGCAATAATTATAATCAAATTATAATACCATAAGAACAAACTCTGTCGTTTTTAATGCACTATATTAATTTCTTGTAGTATATTATGTACTTCTGCAATGTACATGTATAATACCTAGACTCTTAAGAGACTATGCGTTATTTATAAATAACAAAAAGTAATAAGTATACCATGAAACAGACGAATGGCAATTAAATACAAAATGTAGTGATATTTTTCCGATGGTCAGCCTCAGATTCAACCCAAGCAAGACGAACTTTTTTCAAAATGTTCAAGGGCTCAAGTTAAAATATCAAATTTTTTATCACTGTTGGATTCTTAAGCTTTGGATTTATTGTGATTATCGAGACTGGCTGCTATGAGTCAATCTTTGACACCAAAAGATTACCATGATATATTGTATTTTTTTTTAAAACTGGTACAGGTTCGAAAAAATTGGAATTTGTTGTGAACGCGAAGAGAAGAGAGAGGCTTGCTATGAGTGCTCGTCGGGCGACGAGTCTGCCCATTATTATTATGGCCAGAGAGACCGCAGTCCCCGACTGTCGTCGGTAGCAGGGATCACCTTCGGTGCTTTCATGAGAGAATCATCGTGAAGANNNNCCCCCCCCCCCCGGCCATGATCCCTAGTCACGTGACTTCGCAAACGTAAGCTTTTTGGAGTTATGTGCGATCGAAAAAAGATAACAAATGTAAATTACTCAAAGACGGATAGGCACTTTGAGATCAAGAATGTGCAGATGAGTTTGCGCAGTTCTTTCCTTCAGTGTAGCTACATCACGTAACGTGCTTCTATGGTGGTCGGCAGCGAGTGTCTCGGAGGCTCCGCGCGTAGCCGGGGCTTGGACGCACATCGAGCGAAATTAGCTGCCAAGCGTTCAGTTGGGCTCGATAGAACTTTTATATTTAAGAACTGTAGAGCAACATTAGAGATTCATTATTACATTGATTTGACATGTGTATTGAGAAGTTTTCTGACTGTTGGAAGTTGACGCAAGTGTTGCCCGTGCAAAAGTATGTAAGGAGGCCAGTGATTGTCGTCCTGTGGTTATCCTTGCAACACCTGCAAAAGTATTCCAGGCGGTTATTCATATCAACTTGTACGCACAGGTGAGCAATTATTTATCTGATGCCCAACAGGGTTTTCGTCTGCGGAGAGGTACAACAGGTAAACTATTGCATTAGATGGCAACTTCCATTTCATCAGTAGAAGCTGGACGGCAGGCAGATGTCGCCAACTTAGATTTCGAGAAAGTATTTGACACAATGAACAATGACGTCTTGCTCACTAAGTTGGTAGATATGGGTTACACCCCTCACATACTGAAGTTCTGCACGAGCTACCTGCGCGATAAACGTCAGTCTGCGTAATGTGGCAGGAAACATTCCGTAACTCACTACACAAGTTTTAGTGTCAGTCAAGGGGGAAATTTAGGAACGCTTCTTTTTATTATTATGATATACCAAAAACAATTGAATAAACCATATGCTTGATTTAATTGACGACCTTAAACTAAGCATGATGATAAGAGATACGAACCCTAAGATCATATCAAAGGAGTAGCAGCGGTGGGAAAGAGTGGTAGACCAAGCTCGTAAAAAAGAGATAAAAAAACTGATATACTTATTACAACGGGACTCAAGTAAAGTTATGGAGTGGAGCAAGGGGATCAAATTATACATTAACATTAAAAACTGCTCGGTGTTGTACTTTACGCATGCAGGCACTTCTTGTCACTACTCATATCATATGGACAGGCAAGTCATTCAAGTTACAAAGATAAAGTGAATACAAGAGATCTATGATCTCGGTATTCACTTTATCACATATCTAGCTTTTATAAAACACATTGTAGAGATTTGTAGAAAAACTTACCGTAACCTGGGATTTGTTCTGCGCCAAGTTTAAATTGTTTACTAATATTAAAGACCTAAAAGTTGTATCAGGTATTAGAAGTCATCTAGAATGCAAAGCGGCTATTTGGAGTTTGGACTCCAAATGAAACAAAGCAGTGTTGCAAAGAAGTAATATTGGCTACTTTTTACGCGGAAAGAATCAAAAGGCTATTCTGGAGGAAAATCGGTCTGGCGTGTCAGACGGGTTTGTGAGGCGGCGGAGGCTGCTGCTGTTGGTGAGGCCGCCTCACACCAACCTCTCAAGTCCTTGGCATTGTCGCGCGCGGTGCGTTTACTAAACGTGGTGCGTAAACATAAGAACCTATTTGACTGTTTACTGAACTACTTCACAAGAGCGGCATACTATGTATACATAGTTTGTTTTAACTGTTTAGAATAATTAAGATTGCTAGTCTATTGTATTAGATCTGTCCGTGAAATATATCTATATATATAAAATCTATATATATAAAACTCAAATGTGACATAGCCATCTATCAACGCACAGCCCAAACCACTGGACGGATCAAGCTGGGCATCCCGGTAGATGTTACGACGTAGGCATTCGCTAAGAAAGGATTTTTAGAAATTCAACCCCTAAGGGGATAAATAGGGTGTTGAAGATTGTATGGATTTCTTAGAAATTAACGCGAGTGAAACCGCGGGGCACAACTAGTTAAGTATAAGTAATATAAAGGAGAAAATAAAATAATAAGAATAACAATTCTGTAAATTGCTTTAGCGTGCTGTATTGCAGTGGAAGTGTGCTACCAACCTGTGACGTACGTCTCTATGTTATGCTGTTGTGTTTGTTAGCTCGGTTTTGTTGGCCTAATGGGAGGGAAGGAGGCAATAAAGGGCACTCGTCTGCATAACAATTATTATACAGATTTGGATACGTTTGGGAGATCCCACGTTTGCACCCTTATGCTATAAATATTATGAGCATTTTAGTCTTGTATCTTCCGTAGAAGCATCATGTAGTAAAAGTAAAGTATGTAAAATGTGACTAAATAAATATATTGAGTGTTCATTGTGTTTTAATTTGTAACAGTTGACGAATGTAAATTTGACGTCCATTCTACAGTCCTGGATGGATGCCAGTGGTAGATAGGAGATCGGTCGTAATGGCGTTGTAAGATGCCTGTGTCCAGCAGTATTTCTTTCTTCTAGGAACTAAATTTATGACGTGAAAGCGAAGCTTAATACACCTTCGTCGGATTGCTATAACAGCTCGACGGTGAGCACTAGATTTGGGGTGGAAAAGAGGACCGAAAACTCACTTTCCCGTAGATGGGAGAGATGTGCCTTGATTTGTTTGTTTTAATAGTTAGTTAAAATATTATTATAATGACCGAGGAGTCCCTCAAAACCGACTATGTTGATAATGATGTTGGAGGGTAAAGAAGTCTATTCGTTTTCCTGTGATACGTTCAGTTTGCTTATGAGCTAGTTTATTATTTACAAATTCTGTTAGCGTTACAATATTAATGAAAGGACGCTGTTGTATTTCAACAAGCAAATGACAGGTGTGTTGGCTTTGTTCTGCACATTTTAAATGAATTGTTAAAATATTAAAAAAAATATATTAAATAAATTTATAATTATGACCTGTTGATGTTTTAGCAATTACTAATTAGGATGTAAAGTATGAGTACCGTATATCCTAATTACGCTTTCCCGTGGTTTCCACTTCGGGTGGACGAGTAGGAAGAAATTTAGTGGCTAGGGGGGATTGACTCTCGGATCTCAAATCTCACATAATCCCTAGGCTCTCTCCAGCCAGGGGATAAGCGTAAATGCATAGCCAGCGAACAAAAAAAAGACATCACACAAATTTCAGACCAGACTTCTGAGAGCTGTCATAATCCTTAAGGAGATATAACAATGTAGTACTCTGCTTTACACATACCTACTAGCGGGTTGCCAGCGCATAACGTGCGTTTACTGCGTTTATTTAATAATTTCGTAAGTTATGATTTTTCTTCATGTCAAACATCTCTCAACTAAACTACAGTCAGCAAACATCTGTCAACTAAACTATAGTTGACAAATGTTAGTCGATAACAATCCAGTTTTTAGTTTAGATTGTATAAAACCATAACGTTCATAAGCGACTTTTTATGTGTTGTCCCATAACAATCACAGGGACAAAAATCCGTTAACGCTATTATTGTATAAGAACATGCGATTAAGAATAAACTTAAATTTGGTAAGAGGCAGTGGCATGCTGCATTGCACCAACTGAAAGTTATGTAAGGCCTGCTACCAGTAGCCCCTACTTCACCACAAATTTATCGTTTGTTTTGAGCTCAAGAAATCGTCTTGCTCGTTGAGTTATCAGCATAAATCTCATTGCTACATCAGCTGTATAGAGCATCGCATCATGACGAGACGAGGACATAACAGCCATAGGTTTGAGGTACATAGATGTATGTAATTAAATACAAAGTAAATAGATTTTCTATGCTTTACACTTTACTACTTACTACATTTTCTCTACTTTTCTCGTTAACAAAGAAAACTCCGGATAGGCTCCGACTGCTCGTTTGCCCCGTATACTATAAAAAAAACATATTATGGCGATTACGAGAACGATAAGCGTATATTATGTGATCGTGGTAGATAGCTATTGGGCTAAAAATAGATTGCTTAATTATTAATTAATTTAAATTAAGAAATCAATTTGCAAATATGAATGCTGTATTCTTCTAGCTAAGGCATTTAATTAGATATCTATGACAAGGGTATTACAAAAGAATATAAAGTCAACCATTTTATGATGGCTGCTATCTTGGCGCTGTTGTGACAAAGCAATAATATGCAGTCAATAGACTAGTCTTTTGACTACATATTATTGCTTTGTATTATCATTTTGTTATTATTTTGTATTGGCTAAATGTTGTTATAATATTACCAGAACTAAAGGTATAGACTAAAATTTAAGGTAATCGTTTAATAGTAACAGCGTAATTAAATTAAATTAAATTGAATTAAATTATTCTGTTTTGGTTAAGGAATATTTAAATTGTTCTTTTTGTCTTTTTGTTATATGTATTTATTTTTGTGCTGCATTTTGTCTCTTGTTGTTTTATGGAGCATTGAATAAATTTAATTCTATTCTATTCTAATTCGATTCCTCGATTTAACCCACTACAAGATTTAACCAGTGGACGTTTGTCCCCAAAACGAGCAACGGGAGCCATCTAGTGGCTAGCGTCACCCATGTGTTGCCCTGCTTCACCACATGTACCTAACGGGCCACCGGCTACTTACAAATCCACCTTGAGGGATAAGTCGTCACTTTTATGGCGAGATCATATGAATGAATGACATCGTAGCCAAATCGAAAACTCAAAAGCAGAACCCTGGTTGGATCCTGCTGGTGGGACGATTGGGCTGCAAAGCAACTACGCCATTGCTATCTCTTAGTAAGAGATATCTAGTTGTTACATGTTTTTTTATTTAGTACTAGCTGGTGCCCGCAACTTCGTTCGCGTAGCGTAAAAATAAATTTTCATTTCCGTCGGGTAAAGTATAATTAGGTACTGAATTTACCGTAGGAATGAGCGATTTATTATTTAGATGTTGACAGGCTTATAATCTAGACACCATAAAAAGGTTCATTCGAATACGTCCAGTGGTTTCGAAGATTAGCCTAGACAAACAGACAAACAAAAAATTTTAAAACCATTGAAAAGTGCCCTAATACTATTTTAATATCGCCCCCAATTTATTTTTCGTAAATATATTCAATCTACAGACACACAAAATTTACTGTTTTATTATATGTATAGAAGGGATTCTTACTAAATATAACTCATATGTAAAGACTAAATATTTAGTTTGTAAGACACGACTGTTTAATAGTCCATCAGATGGTAGTTTACTGACACCAATGAATATTATACAGTGGATTTTATGAGTCTTGCGGAGAGAAAAAAGTAAATATATGTATATATAATACTTGATAAGTTTATTTATCAATCATAATTGTTGGCTAAGGTCATGAATACTTAAGCACTAGTATAATTCTTAAATTACAATTGTATCTACAATTCGAGTTACATTTAATGTAATTAAAAAAAATATGATGCTTGAATTTGGTTTTCAATTTATTGCTATTTTATTATATGGAAATTCATAGTGCGTTTCAATGGTATCTAAGTACTAGACTAAGAAATTACTGATTAGATTATGTTGAGTAAAATTATTATATTGCACTTGCAAATATTCATGATAACATAAATAATGTACTACTTTTTTAATTCTCTTTCTCAGCCACGCTGTGACAACGCGGATCATAGATAAATTTGTAATTTAATCATCTAATCATTAACGACGTCTTATCAATTAAGATTATCTGTTTAAAAAGCCAACGCATTTCTATTATTATTTCAGTATTGAAAATTTATTTCTTGCATCGCGAGTGACGAGTACTAACGATAATGTATTTTATATAAATAATACGAGTGTTGTCTGTAAATTGTAAGTATAGTGTATTCACTATAGGAGTCTTCGTCTCTCTGTGATTTTGTTTGCATACGTTGAGCCGTTAATCTATTATAAGGAAGTCGGTTCCAAGGTTTAGAGCATTCGTTATGAGGATAAACAATTATACATTCCGTTTTGTTTCGCTTTCGTTTAGAACTAATCAAAGACAATGATCGGTTTCTATGCTAATCACTGTGGCGACGATTTGCAACAAAAGTGCTTATGTGTGTGTAATTATAATAATAATGTATGTTATGTGTAGTGGAACATGAAAAGGGATATCGCTGAATGCAAGCGTACTGTCTCTTGTAATACAACATACATGTAAACAATATTTAAACTATGGTGAAGTTTTTTGTGCTTAATTCTTTTTAGTTTGCCAATATGCTTAAAAGTCGTGCGCTCAATAGTTTTTTAATTTACGAGTCATTGATAAGAAGTATTTGTTTAAATACGCATGATTCATATTTTATTATTTAGGTATCTATTCAATATTTTTTTTATTCCTCGTAGCACAATACCCCTCGTATTATAAATTTTACCTCCATGTGTGTATATCGCCTTTGCTATCGTAGCTCTCAAGGATGGCCTAATTTTGATACGGTTTTTTATTCGTATTTTCTTGTGATAGTTCTAAGCTATACCAGGTAAAAATCAGTTAGCAGTTGAAAAGCATTTGCCCTTTTCTTATTGAAATTTTTAAATTTTAAATTTGTATTACTGTCTGCGTTTATTATTTTTTTTATTATATAAGTTAATGTCTATGTATGAATGTATATAATGTAGTATATTATATACTTAAAGTAAAAAGTAATCGTTTGTATATGTCTATAGGCTTCGCAATTACGGGAAGGTTGGCGGTCTATGGGCAAGGTCTACGTACTGCAGTGGACGGCTAAAGATTAATTTCATGGCTTTAGACTAACTTATTATAAATTTTGCTGCTTGTGATTGTCCTTTGTGAATTGTGGATATGAATATTATTTTAGTGAATCCGAATAGATCAAAATAATTTACCAAATATCCCAAAACAACCATCAAATTGCTTTACATTATAAAGACTAAATAAGACATTTCTACATACTGTTTTAAACTTAAACCCAAATCCTAATTAGCTAGGAGGACAATACCTTACATAAAATGACTTAATCCAGTGAGTATTCCTTGGTATCAACATATATTAGGATATCTATAGATATTCTTACATCTATACATATAATAAAATCATAGGAAAGTGAAAACTGTACATTGAATAAAAATATTGTTTTTACTTTAGAATTTTAGTCCGTTTGTCTGTTCGTCGGTATTATACATATTTAACTCAAATTGTGCATGAATATTACTAACAGGTCGGGTCAACATATAGGCTACATATTATCTCGATATTTCCACGGGATCGAAACTTATGCTTGTGAAATCACGGGGCCCAGCTTGTACATTATAAAATAGTTCTAAACAGAACAGAATGGAATACAGAACCTTCGTTTATATTATGATAGGAAAGAGTGACACAAAGGAAGTGCAATTTCTGCATTGCGACTGAACTGGGCTGCGTTGATCGAGGATGTACCTCTGGATTCACACGATACCGAAAATTGATTTCTATTCTGTCGCATTTCGTACTGAGAGCTTGCGATGGTCCATTGGAGGTAAGGACGGGGACACGTCTGCTTACAAATTAGGATCTAAATAGGCGTCTGTAACACCCATACGCCCAAACGTCGTTTTTATTAAGACTGTTTAGACAATTGTTTTCGTTTGCCCTACAATTGGACAGCGCTTATTGCTGACCATAAAAGTAGTTTATCTTGGAATGTATTATGTGTCACTCAAACATGGATTATAGTCTCTAATCTCGTCAAACAAACGGTCTATATTGTGGTCAATGAACTGTCTGTGGCCTAGACTCTTGAAACAAAAGAACTGGCTCGATTTCAACTAATATTTCACCAATAGATAGCTACATAAGAAAGTAACAGGTTATGTTTGAAATACGAATCAACAATTTTTTTGACGGCCAACGAAGTGGGCCCTGTTCCCACTTCCACTAGTATACTATAAAGATCATAGTACAAAGAATGTAAACTATTGTGATACTGCAGAGTAAATAGTCGCTCATGAAACTTGATCGTCTTAACAACTAAACTATGTTAATATACTGTAAACGGGATTTAATCGCCTTATAAAATCGAAGTATTTAGCTCGACTCTCGACGTTTTGGCCGTAATGCAACGGCCGTGGTCACGAGTAGAGTCTACTGCTACTACTTCAATTTTATAACGCGATTAAGTCCCGTTTACAGTATATAAATATGAATACAAACCGTGAAAGCTTAAAACAATTTAATCTGCGTTCTATTTTATCTATATATTAATATGTGAAGAAAAAACTTTAAGAACATTTTTACGAAAATTGCGCGGACGGAGGAGTAAGAAAGACACATTTATAGTTTACGTATAAGTGCTGAACGATAGTATATTATAATAATAATGATTATACAGTGCTTTAATTTAATAAATAAAACTTTCCATACACTACCATGCATTTGACACATTGATATATAAGATTCACGGTATACATAATCTAAGGATACACGTAATTATTGCTGAAGTTTCTATATCTCTTATTATTAAACATAGAATAACTTTATCGAAGTAATAACCTAGTAATAAACTGACACCCTGTCAAATTCCATATTAAAAAAAACATAAAAGTGTGGAATTTGACAGATGTCATTTTATTACTAGGTTAATACTTGCACAAAGTTATTTTGTTTATTAATAAGGGGGCTAGTGTCTATAGCAAGTGCTACGGTTGAAAATTGTACATTGCCCCCCTTATTAATAAACATAGAATAATTTTATTCAAGTAATAAGCTAGTAATAAACTGACATCTGTCAAATTCCATACTTTTTACGTGTTTTTTAATATGGAATTTGACAGATGTCAGTTTATTACTAGGTTAGTACTTGAATAAAGTTATTCTATGTTTATTAATAAGGGGGAAATTGTTTACCTTAGTCATAATAAAAAAATAAAATGTCATAACTTGTCATATGATATTTAGTTTTTATTTACAAAAAAGTTTCACTTAGATCGAATGTCGATCTTCGTGGGTCCACTAGTATGTATAAAAATCTTTTGTCACAATGTTTGTGTTCTCCTTCAAAACGGCTTGTCTGTATGTTATGAAATCTGTGCGTATTCGATTAGTATGAGAAAAATATATTTCATACTAGTTTTTACTCGTGCCGGCGCTCATGTTGAAGCCCTTCAATAAATATCAATGAACCTTACATCCAAATAGAACTGCAATAGAATTCCAAATATCTACCACAATATTTTTTTTGACCCTTCTAATTTTTTTAAATAAAATGTCCTATATTATTTCTAATTCCTCTAGGAATATGTGTGCAAAGTTTCATGATGATCAGTCGACTAGTTTTGTAGTGAAAGCGTAACAAACATACTCACAACCACATGTATAATATTAGTAGAATTAAAAAGATAGACAGATAAACAGTAAATTACAACTTTATCTTATATAGTAAAGTCTATATACTAAAGTCCGCCAATGGAAAGATTGGCGCATCTAGTTCGAGCCGGCAAGCGGCGGTCGATGGCTGTTTTTATAAATCCACGAATTTATTTCATTTCCTCAATACCCGATACGATAGCTAAGTATAGATACTGTGGTATTTAAGGATTTATATAATCTTTGCCGACCTAATCGCTTTGATAACGCGTCTGTTGCTGGGCTTCTGTTGATAATGATGATGATGTCACAGCTATTTATGTATTATAGGGGGTACAAATGAGCCTATGTCCAGAAGTGGACCGATAAAGGCTGATGATGATGATGATGATGATTATGATGATGATGATGAAGAAGATGATGATGATGATGATTATGACGATGATAATGAAGATGATGGGGATGACGATGGTGATGATGATGATGATACGAGCAATTGAACCCTTTTGTGCTGCCGCCTTTTAACATTCACAAGGCGCTGCCCAACGTGATACCGGCCACTGAGTACTAAGGTCACATAGGTTTCGGGTACTAATGTCACATGTATGACACATATATGTACTTACATACTGAAAAAGGGACCATGAGTAATTTATTTTATTATTCCAACTTTTAGTTTAGGTACAACACTTGATACAGCCGAATAGCGAGTAGTGCCATGCCATGCCAATACACCATGTGTTTTTTTTGTTAGTATAAGAGGGCAAAGTCGGAGTCAATTTCACAACTACCGACGCCCATAGATGTCCGCATATCCCATAGACCTAATTCGGCTACATGCATGCTTGCAGCTTAGTACCTCTTACAAGTATCATTTACGTAGGCTAAGTAAACTTTGCTTTGTTGCCTGGCTCGTGGCAATTGCCACTTTAATTACTTAGCCAAAGGTTTATCCAGCCATAAATAAATACTCTCTCTGTGTGATGGAATCGGCCTAAAAATGTGTAGTAGTATTGTTGTAAACTAGATTATATAGAAGTTATATGGATTTTGATGTTGTATCATGACGCCCACCTAGTCATTTATGAGGGTTTATCCGTCCAGTGAACTCATCATCATCGAGCGCCACAAAAACGAGTCAACATTAAACAACGTATTTCATTTCCATTTTGCTCACAGTAGAATGAACATCTGAATAAGATATTTGTAAAACTATTTAACTTATCGATGATAAGTACAATGTGCCCAACAGTTTAGTTATTGTTAATTTGTTCGCAGTGAGCCGTGAAGAAATAAGCGTTGAGAATGTTCCGGTACATAATAGTGCTTGCATTATGCTCAATAATCACCACAACCGCCATAGAGGACTTCAGTAAGTGCCAGTTCAATATACTTTTTATTTATTTATCAATTTACACATACATAGAGAGTACATAGAGAACAAAGTTATTTGTTGATTGAGATCGACAATTTTAGTAATATGCAAAAAAATATGTGTCAGGTACCTATTTAAATAGATTTTTAATATCAAAGTTTTATTTGGTCATTAGGTATGTTATGTTGCCAATCCTGCAGATATAATAATTATAAACTATCGCACAAATGCTTTAGTAGTAATCTTATAAATAGGAAGTGTTTAGATTTTTTAAAATTTATTTTCTCTGTTGAGTAAAATAATAAGTATGTGGTGGTATGGTGGAAAAAACTTCGATAAATATACCAAACACAAAATTGGACATATACTTAATATGAATTACTTAAATGATTATAGTAATGATACAAACAATTCAAATTTTGGTTTTATTAGTGGTAGTCCATTGAAATGTTACATTTTTTAGGCCTTACCTTGTGTTCCTCAGAAGTCTCAATTTTTTTTAATGTGTAGGGGGGTTTTATAGACGCTTAAGTGTAAGTTTGTGGGGTCGCCATCTTTGTCCCCCGGCCGCCATCTTGGAAAAAGCGATGCAAAGGGGTTTCGCGCTGTATCTCGTAAAATACCAATCCCACAGAAATTTGTGGCGAACACGTGGTGAAATATGATGCACAACTAGAAGAATGCATAGAAGGGAAGCGACAGCTGCGTAAGACAAATAATAACATTAATAGCAAGCCTTTTCTAGCACTTAGGCCTTTTATCAAGTATTTTCTAGCACTTAGGCCTTTTCTATCTGCTTAGGGTTCTATGTTTTGTATTGGGGAAAACAAAAAAAAAAATAGTGATAGCATAGGAATGTTAAGATCATAATAAATTGTATAAATAAAAAATATATAAATAAAAAAGGAAGCCTTTTTTCACGTTCACGTTTTTGTTTTCATTGTATTTCTATGAGCATTTGAGAATATGGTCCACTTCGGAGCGCTGTAAGACCTAGATAAATGAATAAAATTGAATAACTTAGTAGTGAAAATTGTTTGTTGAAAAAATTCTAGGAAACTTCTTTAACGTCATTTTATTATAAAATAACCTGTGAAGTTATAACTTCCAAAAGAAAATTTGTTACAAATTTTAACTTATTTTTGTTTATAACTTTTTTATTGAACGATTGACGACAAAAGTAATAAAATAAAGTTGTAGACAATTTAATTTTCTAAGTTTAATTCTTGTTAAAATTTTCTGTATTGCTAGTTTAGGAGATACGGGGCGAAAACCCTTTGCATTCTGTTTTCCAAAATGGCGACCGGGGGACAAGAGTGGAAACTTGAACTTAAGCTTCTATTGACCTCCCTACACATTAAAAAAAATAAAATCGCGTACTCCGAGTACCGCAACCCTAAATGTAACGTTTCAATGGACTACTGATACATTTTATAGAATAATTATTCTTGTACCGTAGATTATAAGAGGTTATATATATTTCATTTCGCTTAAGCCACGTCGCCTAAGCGGAACTCACTGGAAATTTCATGATTGCGTTTTCATAGTTTAAGCATAGCATATTATAGAGTTAAATAGCCTTTTGGTAGTCACCAAACGCTGCCCGACGCCCATATCGCAAGAGACGCTAGGTAAAAAGTCTTTAGAACCGAGAAAACAGTCTAAATTGTTCATTAGTATAAAAAATATCGGCTATTTATCTTAAATTTTTAAAAGTTATATTATTATTAACACATTAAAATGGTTTCTCCAGTTTTTGTTTATAATTAAAAAAAACTGCTACGAAATCATATATTTCAAAAAATTATGTCGAAAGAGGGCAAAATTTGCAATAAAATGTCCTAAATTTCCAATGTCTACTTCCATTATAATTTTTATGTTATAAATTATAACATTAATTTAACAGTGAATTTAACGGCCCGCGTTTTCTACCGGACTTAAAAACTTACTTTAAAAACTGCTCGTAGCAATCAATAATTTTTATAAGTCGTTATTTGGTAAATTAAAAAAACCTGACCACGATATAATGTACGTGGCAATTCATAGAATGTGACGTCACAAGTCGAATTAAGGTTGTGGGCATGCCCATCGTGTCCACAACGGTAGATCCGCGTCTGACCCAAGTCGGATGTATTTGTTTATGAAAATAATAATAATCATTTTCATTTCACGGTTAAAGATAAAGGTAGGCAGATTAGCATATCAAGTTCAATCAGCTAGTTTCTAAGGCTGTAAGTAATTTGTTACTATGTCACGATAGTGAAAACCTTAAGTATCCTTTTAAATGTCGTCGTTAAATTAGATATTAACAAGGTAGACAAAGTAATACAAAGGTATGAATGAATCATTATTCAAAATGGCGACGGTAAGAGTACAGATAAAACGACTATTTCCGGCAATCGATTAGAATTGATGAATGGCAATCACTGATTGGTTATTATTATCGATAATCCAGCTAATGATTTTATGAGGCTGGCAATATAATGTTTTTGACTTCTTAGTAAAAATATGTTATATAACATTGCTTTTGGAGTTTACACCATATGATTGGTAAGAGGTAGTGCCACGCTGCATGCATGCATGTAGCCGAATTGGGCCGGTACGACTGGGGAGGTACCTCTCGCTTACACGAAATCGTCGTAAAGTGACAGCTGTGCTGTCACGTTTCGTGCGGTGTGTAAATAGCCGGTGGCCCATGGAGGGAGGAGGAGGAAGGAGGGCAACGCATCTGTATAACCTCTATGCGGATGTCTATGGGCGTCGGTAGTCATGAAGATTAGAGCTACGGTATGACACAAACGATTACAATAAGGAATTCTGTTCTAATTAAGATCACAATTCTTTTTTTCGGATGTATTTTTTAGGGAGGAACTACATGCTTCGGCAATTCACAAAGTACTCATCGCATTTTTTTCAAGGAACTTTTGTTAAGGAAGTTTAAATTCCCATTAAACGTTGAGTTTACACGGACGCTAGTAGTACTATCTTTTAACAGCACTATTATTGTAATTGCGCTAGTGCAAGCGGTACATAATTGAGAGTATTATTGTCAAACCTTCAATAGAGAAAAGGAAAATTATAGGTTCTAAGTCGTCCAGATCTACAGACGTCTTAAATTATTTTTTCTTTTATTTATTGAGGAATAAAACGGTATATCAGATTATTGTTTTAATAATAGGTAAGTGATCTCTATCTCCTAGGATTCCCAAATCGATCCGACCATTATACGTACCTTGATTGATAATGACTTGTTTCATAGATAAAATGTCATATTATGAATAGTGTTGAGTGTTGTAGACGACCTATTGTGTTGTTAGTGTTAGTGTATTTATTGTGTAGTGTAAGTGGACACATGGACTTGTCAAATGATAGTGAAATTTCTGTTTGAGTAACAGTAAATACTTTACTGACGATGATGGCGAAATACTTTGTATTTAAGGATTATTAGTTCTGTTATATTTCGATGATATATATAGGTATTTACATATTATTCATTATTATTCAACTCATAAATACAAAATGTTATAGTTTATTACTATAATAAAATGACATTTATATTTTTTGCAACACCTAATAATGCTAATGTTTTTATTGTAAGCTGTAACAAATTAATATTTAAAATGTATCTTTTATTTAAAAGAAAACATTTAAAATCTTACTTAGATTAAGTGATGACGCGACATTTAATGCCTGATATATTGAAGGATTTAGGAATGACTAAATGATATTTCAAGAAATTGTATGAATTTATATGCATTATTGATGCTATCATTCGAATGCTTAAGAAACAATCATAAAAATTGGATGTGTAATAATTGTGCTTTAAATAGATTTGAAAAGTCTTTATCACTGTATTCCTTGTACTTATATCTGGTAACCGCTGGGGTAGAAATGTTTCGAGTGGCGGCCTCGTACTGGAAGACGGAGCGTTGGACGGACTCCAACCTGATGGACTGACTTGATTAAGGTGGCGGGGAGCTAATGGATGCCAGTGGCTCATGGCCGTGACCTTTGACGCTCTATGTCTATGGGGGAGGCCTGTGTCCAGCAATGGACATCCGCCGGCTGATGATGATGATGTACTTCTTGATAAGCTAAAGCCTAAAGCTATTTTTTTAGATGTAACAGATAGCAAAGGGTTGGTGCCGTATACAAACAAAAATGGTGACAGCGTTTTCATAACTCTGGACCTTATGAACAAGCTGAGTGATGAGTCGGAGATCTGGCACTGGACCCCCTGGCTGAGGACGAGGACCGAGCTGTACGACAATGTGGTGCGCGAGATCGATTGCTCCGACGTCGGTTCCGCTGATAGTTTTCCAGACAGCTTGTTCACTGGTAAGTATTTGAATAACTTTGTTTTGACCTTTAAGTTTATGCGGAGAATGTTTGTAAGTTAAGCGATTGAATAATTCTTAATTGTATGAAGAGGTAGAGATTTTTGATGGCCCTTTTTAGTGGGTCAAGACCGATCAGAACTTAGCTACTACTGCTACTATAGCGGCAACAACTATCGCCCTTTGATTTGATCTGCGGAGTCAAAGTATAAGCTGAAACTGCCTAGGGACCCGCAACTAATTAAAAAAAAGAAAATAGTAGGAGTAGGAAGGTATTCAAATTTCCCTCTTCAGTCAAAGCAGGACTTTTTAGAGACTTTTTACCAGGCTCTTCGCCATCAGTTGTAGGTACCTAGTAATTGTTACATAGGTTTTGTGTAAGGAAAAAGTTACTGGGCAAGAGTTATGACTGAGTAGTAAAATAATCTAATATTTATAAAATTTATTAGATTTTTAGTTGGTTTGTGATCTGGTTCGAGGCAGCTATTTAATGTAGAGAATATGTGGCTTTAATGCCAACAATCCATGTCCATCCAGACTTTCTGAGATAAAGAAACAAATCGCAACGCGTAGTGGATAAAATAGAATTTGCACAAGAATTTTGCCTGATTTATAATATCTATCGTAAACTATTCTGTCCATGTCTGTAATCTCAATGTCAAATTATATGATTCAAAGCCAGTGGGACTTAGATCTTTATCAGACGGATGGACAGACAGACAACATATTTATAAGATATCCTACTTTCTTAAAAATGACTAATTTTGGCTACATTCCCGTCTACTACTGTTCAGAAGTGCGTACTGTTGTTAAAGCTACAAGTGTTGAACACGATCTACACTTATCTTTGTTTGGTTTGCGAGTGATACATTGATATCAATCATATATCATATTGACTACCGTTATCTGGTAATGAGCATTTTCACTAAATAATTGTTATCGACGTGATAAACATGACACCAGTGCTTGCGAATTATCACACAAAATATCAGTACATACGATACGATATCACTCACACCTGTCGCCTTGCGCCGGTGTCGTGTGGTAGTACTTCCCCGGTCGTACCAGCACGGTTCATCTATGCAACAAAGATCATGACTTATAACTTGTAGTATGTTATTAAATAAATATGCATGGTGTGGTGGGAGAAACTCATGTCCAACAGGCTGCAATAGGCTGATGATGATGAATCGTCTGTGACCTGAGCAGAATTCGAGCCTGCGACCTGCGGAATAACGAGCACGGCTTACCCGTTGCGTTACCAACGTCCCAATCGGTCGTGAACTCTGAATACTGTCTATTCTTGAATATTGCCCAGTGTTCCCTCTAACCTTATCAATGTTATAATTGAGCAAAACAGCGGGGCATCTGTCCTTCTTCCAATTCCAGACATAGTTTTATCACCAGACCAGCGCTTATTCCAAACCGATTAAGCTGTATTTTATTGCCAATAATTATTATTTTTCCTTTCTATAAAAAAAAATATAACTGCCACGTGCTCCACAGTCCTCATGTTCACGCACTCCACTACACATTAGGGGGGCTTTATTATATCTTAATCTTCGAATCTTATCTTATTTGATAATGCAATAAAGCTGCTGAGGTTAAGAACCTTTGTACTTTTGGATTGCTGATTAAAAGAATGTATTTTTGATTGCTGAATTTTGCCCTAGGCTAGGTACTTTTATTTTTTCCGAAAACAAAGAAAAATAATGTTATTCCAGATTTTGTAGCTGTAGTTTTTGCGTGTAGGTATAAAAACTTAATTTAAACACTTTTGCTTTAATTATATAGGATAATATCAAGGTGGAATTAGGATTAGAAAAAGTTGGTAAATAAAATGTAATTTCGAAATTTCCAATTTGTCTAGTAGCATCCGGCACGGCCAATTGAAATTTGTAGGACATGACATAGGCTATATTATTGAAAGAAAGTAAAATAATGTATACGTCGCAGTTGGGTATATTACGGCTAGCCGTTTCTAAAAGCAGGGCCGTATTACTTGCGGCGGGTCAACGATTAGCCGGATAGAATACGGCTGAGTTAAAGTCGCCCAAAGAGTTCGGCACTATACTTTATTCCAGCATATATTTTATAGGTAGCAGTGATGAGGGCAATAATCAGCCTTCTTCACCTAGCTCAAACCGAAATTTATAAATAAAAATGCCTGCAATCCACTCCTGAATCGACCGTGAATAACTTGCAAAGTCGTGGTGAATTGTTAGTCTTTATATAAACTAGCAGTGCCCCGCGGTTTCACCCGCGTTTAATTTCTAAGAAATCCATACAAACTTCAACAACCTATTTCACCCCCTTAGGGGTTGAATTTCTAAAAATCCTTTCTTAGCGGATGCCTACGACGTAACATCTACCTGGATGCCAATTTTCAGCTTGATCCGTCCAGTGGTTTGGTCTGTGCGTTGATAGCTGCTGGCTATGTCACGTTTGAGTTTTATATATATAGAAGATTGTTATGCATATAATATGTGAGACCCATATGCGGCATAATGGTTGATTCGCGGTGATCTTACTAAGGTTGCAACTGTGGAATAATTAGACATTTTTGTTCGCAAACTTAGATGTTAAAATCAAATACTAATACGATTGTTCGCTTTCAGATGAACAGCTAAGGCAAGGCGCTTTCTTGGCGTACGTGATGTTTGGTATATATTCCTTTACACTGCTGGCTATTGTGTGTAACGATTTCTTCATCCCCTGCGTAGAGCTGATATGCGAGGATTTGAAAATACCGCAGGTCAGTCTTGCTTAATTTCATTCTCAACTTTTATTGCAGGGAATATAAAAGCGACGCACGGCAGTACGCATGCTTTCTTCCCTGCTGCGTCAATTAGATGTATTTTGAAATCTTAAATAAATATTGTGAACAGTCTTGCAGGTTTGTCCGTGTATGTTTCGAATCCGTGGTAATAAAAATTGAAACGAAACAATCATAAAAATCTTTTGAACCCTTGCGATCTTTTGAACAGAGATGCGCAAATACGACATCTTTATTTTACAAGTATTTGATACAAAGAGCCAAAATTGAGAACGATTTTTTTCATTAAATAATTAAATGTAAGGTGTTGCAATAAAACTTTTAACAGATTTTATCGTGATTTATTTAAGTATTTTACAATCCTGACGTTTCAGAAGTTATACTGCATGGTTTCTCAACTAGTGCCCCCCCCCCCGCCTAGGGGGGTGCGGCCAGTTTCCAGGGGAGGCGCGAAGCATTTGATAATTAAGGTGGAAGGGAACAAATAAATTACTACTCATAAAATAGATTGTAAATGGAGGCAAACTATATTCTATTAGAGTAGACCTGAAAATTTTCACAAATCGTTAGGAAGGCGCGACTTCAAAAAGGTTGAGAAACCCTGTTTTACAGCTACCACGGTCCCTGTGACCGTAAAGTTGTTTCACTGTAATGAGTAATATTCGCGTAAAATTAAGACATCATTATATAAGATATTGTATCTCAGGATGTTGCCGCGGCTACTTTCATGTCAGTGGCCACTTCGTGCCCGGAGTTCTTCGTGAACGTGATCTCGACTTTCCTCACGCAGTCCGACATGGGTATCGGGACGATAGTGGGGTCGGCGATATTCAACCTCCTCGGTGTGGCCGCTGTGGGCGGTCTGGCCGCTGTCACGGTAAGTTCCAATAGTTTCTAGAAAGTTATCAATATCAATATTAACAACAATGGAGTCAGATTAATGGTCGGCGCACACTTATCAACTCGGAAAGGGATCGTAACCGTATCACCTCGAGCCGGTTCCTATTTTTTGTATGAAACTTCATACTGCAACGCACACTATTGGGAAACGTAACGTAATCGTATCGTCTTCGCTTTTTTAGGCGAGGCGTTTACCATCCATTTCCGAGTTGATAAGTGTGCGACGACCATTACGGAGTTAAGCAGAGGGAGCTGATACTACAGATCCTTACTGTCTTGATTTCTCTATAGTACATTTACACTTATTACAATGTGAGATAACATCCTCAACACAACCTTAAAAAATAATTTATCTATACTAATAATATAAATCTGAAGAGTTTGGTTTTTATTTGTTCGTTTGAACGCGCAAGATATTACTTGAAATACGAGTCCGATTTAAAAAAATCTTTCAGTATTAGTTAGTCCATTTAGCGAGGAAGGATATATACCACTTTTTATCCGACTGCGGTGAAGAAAACGGATTCACGTAAACGAAATTGCTGGCGTCCGCTAGTTTATAAAAATAGCAAAAAGATAAGAAATTTATACAATTTCTAACTTTCTGGTTACCCGCTATATTGTTTGTTGTGTAACCATTAGAGCTTGTGGCAAACTCATTAATTGGACTTTCTCTACAAACAGCTCACATATTAGGATCATGTGCTTCTACTGGCCTACTGACCGAGTCTCTTTACAAGCGAAGCTTATTATTACACTAATAACGATAATCTTAATAATAATCACTGGCGGATAATGACTGATTATCGCGACCTTATCAATTTTATATATAATCCGAGAAAGGGGGAAAAGAGAAAAAAAATGAATTTTCTGTCTAAGAATGCATCAAAGATCAATGATAAAGGTGGCTTAATTGTATTAAGACATTTACAGCTATCCATAAATAAACAATGCAAGGTCAATGAAGCAATATTCACTTATTATGATTAATTTCATTTCGTAATACTTATTTTACACGAGGAAATGGAAACAAGAAATGTTCTTGTCGAGGCTACTTTTTTATATAATATAAGAGGACAAACGAGCAGTCGGAGTCATTTTCATGACGACCAACTTTAGCAAATAGCCTAGTATCCACGAAAATATGTTTCCGTCCATCTATAAACAGAGTGAATGCAGAAATTAGGAATGCAATATTCGGAATATCGTATTCCGAATATTGCATGCAGTCTCTTTACCGTTGTTAATTATTTTTAATTTCCTAGCCAATCAAAATCGCACGTCGTCCAGTAACAAGGGACGTACTGATCTACATGTTCAATGTCGGTGTGCTGGTGGCGATAGTGTGGGACGGCCAGGTGGACTGGTACGAAGCGTTGATCCTTGAAATACTGTACATATGCTACTTCGTAATTATGTTCAACAGTGGGAAACTGTTTAATCTCTTCGATAAAATAGTAGGGAACTGCTGTAAAGGATCAAAAGAAAGTAAGTTGTCGTATAAAGTATATTTTTAAGCTTAAACAGAATAAAAACAATTTTTTAATTGATTTTATTACATGATTTTATATATTTTATGAAATTCTTTCTTGTATTCAAATAACAATACATTAACATACAAATAGTGGTAATTATGAATCCTAATATACTGAACAAGCCAAGATAAACAAACCTAAATAGAAAGAAAATAATTTTAATGATCACAAAATCATCAAAAACAGAATATTACATAAATTATAATGATTTCATGTGGATGTTGTGACAGCCACTCAGCATTTTACACGTCAGCAGGTGATGAAATGATACCGATTAAATAAATTGAAATACCTAGTAAATATATTAATCAAATATATCATTATGTGAATTTAACATTTCATAACCAAGATCTATAAATTTTTTAGATTTCCTTTCATTTTATATGGTAAAATGTTTCAATTAGTCATATTTAGTATATTTTTTTGTTTCCCAGTTGCTGTACGAAATGACAGTAAAATATCTGAAGACGGCATTGATAACAAGGCATTTAATGGTATAGAGGAGCCTGCACGGAATAATAACCCAGAAAAAGTAACTGACTTAGGTAATATTACATTCATACACTATATAGGTACCATTCTAAAACTGCTTAGACTTGCGTCATTCGAATTATAGTTTAAACCTAAAGTTAAACAGTCACTGAAACAGAACATTTTCCAACAGATGAAGTGGAGAAGCCACCGAAAAGTATTTGGCGGTTTCCTTCAGATAGGTCTATTTGGTACAAGCTGTTCTGGTTGTATATGTGGCCACTCAAGTTTATTCTGGGAATGACTATCCCGAGCCCCGTTACGTGCAGAAGGTTTTATCCCTTATCCTTCATAATGTGCATTATCTGGATCGGTGTCAACTCATATTTCGTCACCTGGAGTATGAGCGTTATTGGTAAGTTCACTAATAAATCTTAATTTTAGAAGAATACTATATTTTTTAATTTATAGAATAAGAGTGAATTAGGTATGGACAAGTAGAGCTACCTATAGATTTCTGCGTAATTGGAGAACTTGTAGGGTCTATTAAATTAGATTTGGATGTTCTTTAAGCGTTGATTTTTTACGCAAATATTACTCATTACAATAAAACTAGTTTAACAGTTTATTTAGATATGTGAGCGTTGGTTGCTGTAAAGCTTCTGAAACATCCATATTATAAAATAACTTTTAGTAAGAGGCAGTGCCACACTGCATGCTTGCATGCAGCCGAATTGGGCCAGCACGACCGGGGAGGTACGTCTCGCTTACACGAGACCGGCGTGAAGTGACAGCTGTGCTGTCGCGTTTCGTGCGGTGTGTAAGTAGCCGGTGGCCCATGGAGGTGGGAGGAGAAAGGGGGGCAGCGCATCTGTATAGTCTCTATGCAGATGTCTATGGGCGTCGGTAGTCATGAAAATGGCTACAACCGTTCGTTTTCCCCCCTATACCATAAAAAAAATAAAAAAAATACCTAAAGATTAGCGATAAAATCCGTAGTTTTATTTTAAACTGGTTGTCATGTCATCAGTGACGTAAAACTATACCGATCGAGGACTGTGGCAAATTTATCGGATGTACCCCCAACATAAAGAAGCTTTTTATTGGGTGGGACCTGACCAGGAGCCCCATCCGGCAGGGGGCCCCTGTCACTTTGCCTATTTGCCACCCTGTAGCTACACCACTGCCTGTCATAATTACCTGTTGCTATGGTTACGAGGTGAAGCTATCATTTTACTTTAGCATGAAAAGTTAATTAAGATTGCCCGTTATTTTTTTTTTTGCATTTTTAATATAATCCTACATACAAATCTGATAACCGAAGATGCTGGGCTTAATACTTTTTTGTGTCTACTGTTATAAAATTAAAAAAAAAAGCATGTGATGGTTTTAGTGGATGAACTAATAATCCTACTACTAATAATGAAATTTTTATGAATTAAGAAAAAGGTTTTTTTTTTGTTTTTGGTAAGTTTGTAAAGAACTTCCGCAGAATCTAAATTGCGCGGGTGAAACCGCAAGGCACATATAGTTAATATAATGATGTGGATTACTAGAATTTGTTTTTTACAAAATTAGAACACACAATAATAAAAATAGTTAAACAATACATATTTTCACAACGTTAAGAATCGTTGATACATTATCGCAAAATAAATACTTGTGAATGTGTATACAACAGTAACATTGATCTAGTTTTATTGACTATAGTAACCCGTTGAGGAAAATATTGATTCCATCATCATTATTTTTTGCTGTACCTCGATTTTACGCCTATTTTGTTATAGACGACCGGTCATTAAGAAAGCGTATTATTATTATATTATTCGCAAATTTTATTTTTCCACAACCATATTTGAATTAGCGTGATATTAATTCTTACGGACTCGAGCCGAGTAATCAAAATAATTATTAGGATTTAAGATCAGTTGCGTGATGTTGTCTAAGTATGTCCTTTTCACTTATATCTAAAAATATACGCACTATTTGGCATGTATTTAAGATAGCTGTTTTTTGTAATGTAATTATGCATGATTATATGATTATATGTGCAGATCTGTAGACATTCGTTGTAACGTCAATGGGCCACCGGAAACTCACAAATACGAAATGTGACAGCCAAGTTATCACTTCACAGGTGGTATCATGTGACAGAGATTCTCCCCAATCCTGTCTATCCGATTCGGCTGCAAAACCAGACTTCCTAAATTTAAGACCATACTTTTCTTACTACTACTCATTTATTTTACAGGTGACACCTTCTTTATTCCCGATTCAGTAATGGGTATGACGTTCCTCGCATTCGGCGGATGCTTGCCAGAAGCCTGCTCGATATTTATTATGTCAAGACGAGGTAAAGTAACCACAAATATATTATTTGAATAATTTTTGTAAAAAAAAAAACACAATCTATCTTAAGATTCTCATTCTCTTATCTTCATGTTTCTTCATTTATTTGTATTATAAGAATCAAGGTAAGTTCATTCTTGGCGGCCTACAGAATTGCTGATAAAATTTTATTAAGCTTTTTATCTTAAGTGATAAATTTTATATTTTCGTGCTATCGTATTTACAACATGGAATATTACTGTATATTTATATATATGTGCTTTGCGAAATGATTTCTAATTGATAACTTATATGCCATTTTTAAAAAAATGTAATTATAATGAAAAAATATTATTAATTATTAATTTTATACCATAACCAGGATTCTAAAGTGAATTCTGTATATAAATGCAACTGATGAACACAATGTAAGTCTTTGTGTTATGTATCTGTATATTCTATGACAATTTCTTAGATAATAAATTGTGCATGAGACTATGTGGCTTTGATCGTGCACAGTAAAATGCATTGTAGTGTTTTAATTGTTGCTTAATTTGTTGAATGAGTGATTCATTTGGCTAGCGCTGATAAGTATGCACGCGAATTTTAATGAAATATCGGGTATACTAGCTGTGCCCCGCGGTTTTCATCCGCGAAATCCATATAAACTTCAACACCCTATTTCACCCCTTTAGGGGTTGAATTTCTAAAAATTGTTAGCGGATGCCTACGTCGTAACATCTACCTGGATGCCAAATTTCAGCTTGATCCGTCCAGTGGTTTGGGCTGTGCGTTGATAGATGGCTATGTCACGTTTGAATTATGTATATATAGGTTTCATTCATTTATTATATTACAAATACAATTATAAAAATATTATTATTATTTCACGGGTTACCATAATAGTGTCTACTAGCTAATCACAGCTTAATTCTTAACAACCAAACAGATGCTTTATACGAAACATCACAACCGAATTTCCTGTCTGCGATCATATTAAAGGGTCGCAGTGGTTGCCTGGCGACACGGGAGTAACAGCGGTGGGAACGACTGGTGTGCTAAGCCCATTGTCGGAACCTGTGAAAATAGAATTCATTATTTATTTGACACATACGCTTGCTTTAATTGTAACTTGTTACGCCCTTAAAGTTTTTACGTTTCACCATTGTAAAATGCTAGCGTTTAGTGACCACTTTTATTTAGAATGTACCCAGTGTGATCATAGAATCTGATTACACCATACACGTCCAAATTCTATAGACATCTAGCCGTTAAGGCTGTAGCAGGAGGAGTCAATCTACATATACGCTCTAAAAGCTCACTGTATCATAGAGATAAAAAGGAGGCTAAGTTAGAAACAAAAAGTCAAAGGGTATAACAAAATCTTTCTTTCCAGGTGAAGGAGGCATTGGAGTTTCGAACGCGTTAGGCGCCAACACACTTGCGATCTTGTTCGCACTCGGTCTGCCGTGGCTCATCAAAACAGTGACGGCCACGGCTCAAGGGGCGGAAGTCGCAGTGGTGTACATTAACTCAGCGGGAATAGACTTTGTGGTGGGCTCCCTTTTGGTGGCTGCCTCTTTGCTCTATATCACATTGTTCGTTGGTAAATTCAGACTGCGTAAAGCTTTGGGTATAGTGTTTTTAACTCTATACGCGATCTTCATAACTTTCGCAATTCTCGTAGAGATGGGTATTATTTTCGATAGAGGCGTGGAATTCTGTTGAACAAGGACTTTTATTTTTATATTTATTTTGTAAATTCGGATAAGGATTTGCTTTCTCTTTTGGAAGGGAGTCTCTTACGATGAATTTCAATCCTTGAGGGTGTTTATGGTAAGAGAAATGAAGAAACTAATAAACGTTCACATTAGGTTAGGTTTATAGAGTTTGAAACTATCGTGTCAGAAATTAACTCTTATAAAGTTTATAACTATTGTGTCAGAAATTAACTACTATAAAGTTTAAAGCTGTGGTGTCAGAAATTACCTCCTAAAAAATTTAAGACTATCGTGTCACAAATAGTCCGGTCAATTTAGACATAAAAAAGTGGTAAAATAACAATAATTCCCGGAAAGCCTAATTTTGGTGGAGACCTATAGTTTGCCATTACAAATCAAGTTTTAAAAGTCCCCATCGATCCTATGTGTGCTTAAAAAGTTATTCGAGGTCAAAGGTCAAAATTTGAGGTTTTTTGGATTTTGCTTGAAAACGGTAAGTTTTATCACAAAAAGCTTCAAACCAAAGTTGTAGATCTTAAAATTATCTACAAAAATGATATCAATGATTTTTTTCTAACAGTTACCATTCCTGAGATATCGCGATTCTAAGAGTCATATTATACATGATATGCACATATAAGCTACGTATATACATATTAGGCACTTAATACAAGTATAAATACTTATTTGTGTCTCTTTTATAGATATTATACTATCTTAAAAACATTTATTCAAATGGTAGCCAGTCCCTAACTGAATTTCCTCTATGCACGGCTTGAAAAACATCGGGCTATTCTATTGTCCGTAATGTTACAAGGACCGACATCCGCTATGTGAAACATATGACTATTATATGACTACTAGCTGTGCCCCGCGGTTTCACCCGCGTAACTTTCGATCCCGTACGAATATCGGGATGAAAAATAGATGTTGGCCGATTCTCAGACCTACTCAATATGCTCACAAAATTTCATGAGAATCGGTCAAGCCGTTTCGGAGGAGTATGGCAACGAAAACTGTGACACGAGAATTTTATATATTAGATTATATGACTATTATGTGACTCTTAGAATCGCGATATCTCAGGAATGGTAACTTTTAGGAAAAAAATTATAGATACAATTTTTGTAGATAATTTTAAGATCTACAACTTTGGTTTGAAGTTTTTTTTGATAAAACTTACCGTTTTCAAGTAAAATCCAAAAAACCTCAAATTTTGACCTTTGACCTCGAATATCTTTTTAAGCACTCATAGGATCGATGGGGACTTTTAAAACTTGATTTGTAATGGCAAACTATAGGTCTCCACCAAAATTTGGCTTTCCGGGAATTTTTGTTATTTCAAATGTCTATATTGACCGGACTAAAATTACCTTTTATAAAGTTTAAAACTAACAAATCAGAAATTGCCTCTTATGAACCTAATGAAATTGTACATTGTTATTTGCCACGAATGAGTCTTATGAGAGACTATTTAGAGTGGTAAACCGGATTTTGGTAAGGCGAATAATTTCTGTTTTTCATTTCATGTACATTATAAATCTATTTATTATTATTTATTATTGCTGTATATAAATACTTAATTGTATATTAAATGTTCAAATTATAAGGATCTTAGTTATAAATTATAATTAAGTAGTAGGTAAATAATGTAATGAAGATTTAACTAACTTTGTAATTATTCCTTAATTAGTTACATCTTTATTGCAAAATTAATTGCTCTTGTAAAGCTCATTGTATTATAAGAAATAGGCCATGTAAAAATGTATGGATTTCAATGAATATTGAAGTTTCAATTTATTTATTGAACAAATATCTGTGGTATTATAATTTAAAAATTATAAAATGTAAATATTTTCTTTTGTTTCTTTTTCCTTCCACGTTGTAAATGAAGATGCTTCATTATTATTATATTGGTAATTAATATTTGAATCAATACAGTAAGTAAATAATTATTTATTATCAATTATAATTGATCTATGACGCGCATGATGAAATCGCAATTCGCTAAATGATTGTTATCATTGCTTTAAACATATTTTTCCTTGCCTATCAAACATATGTCGTAGTAATGATAGGGCTAATCTATTATTTGTTCAGTTTTCAGATTTAAATATATTGATTAATCCAAATCAAAGTAAACGACTCAAATAGTTTAATGTTTTAACATTGGATTATATATAACATTGGATATAATATCTAACAGTGATTTAGAGCTAATTTTGATCAATTACGTATATAATATAGCTGAGCCCTGCAGTTTCATCCGCGTAAATTTCGATTCCGTGGAAAATAGACAATCATCCCATGGTATCCCATAGGAACATATTTTCGAAACTATCCTACGTGTTAATCCCAGTTATTCGCCTCTCTATGTGTGTGTGCGTCTCTATGTTTGTGCCAAATTTTATGAAAATCGGTGCACAGGTGTGTTCGTAGACTACGAACCTGCAAGCAAAGTGAACCTTTATTTGCTCATTCCCTTATGTCGATGGGACGGCAGGAGCTCCCTGTGCAACCATTAGTCAGCCGTTGGATTGTTTATACTCTCCTTCACGCCAAGTCCCTAATTGATCATCGGAAACTCACAAGCCGCACGAATGCCATTATAATGTGGGCGATATAATTTTTTCCCCGGCGGCGTTAATGCAGCAATGACACATCTCTCTCTCTCTCTTTAGAAAAAATGAAAAATTTACAAGATGGCTTTGTTGTCCGCTGTCTGTCTATCCGTCCATCTGTCGATATCTACTTTATTGTTTTTTATCAGGAACGCGTAAAAATATCAAGTTGATATTTATTTGAAATACTGAAGCGGTTATTAAATACGTCCCATGGAGCAAGGAAAAAAACATCTAAGTCAACGCAATCAAAAGGTATCATCATCATCATCATCATCAGCCTATTGCAGTCCACTGTTGGACATAGGCCTCTCCCATAGCACGCTACTGGCTTCGATCAAAAGATACAGTTTATTTTATTATTTTTCAAAATTATAAAATCTCATTCACTGGTTTTTTACTTGGTTTACTACAAATATCTTATCTTGCTGAATTTTAAGATGACAGTCAAAATAAGGTATGCCTTTTATGAAACACGGTTTATGTTACACTGTGTACATACACAACATTGCAGTTAAATCAAGCAGGTGAGAAATTTTCAAATGTTTCTTATAAAAACCTTGTTTTGCTAATGAAAAGTAAGTTTAATTATATGAAATCAGGCTTTCACGTGGAAAAGCAAATATAATTTCAATTAATCTATGTAAATCAAGTGACTTATTTGATAATATGAGTATTAAATAAGTGATTGATTTCTTGATTCCACATTATATAATAAAAAGGAAGAAAGTCGTGCTGTCCTTGTGTAAGGCTTTAGATTTAAATTTTACGCTATTATAAATTAGTCCGATAATCATAATGCAGATACTTAAAACTTCGATAACTTATCGATGTAAATTGGGAATTATTAATAAAATTAACATAATTACTTGCGTCAATTATGTTATTGTTAACGGAATTACTGTGATAGTTCAGATCTATATCTATTTTATTTTGAGATCATGGCGATAATGATTTTTTTTACATATTTACGAGTAGGTCCCTACTCCCCAGTAGTATAGTAGTATCATGGGACTTGTGGTAGCAATTTTATGGGTAAACTTAATATACATTTACTTGAAACTATACCTAAATATTTATTTTCATTGGTAACTTATACAAAAACAATTTTTTTTCTTGAGAAAGTGACATTAATCCTTTAAGTCTTGGGAAGTCAGTAAAGAAGTTCTTACGCCTCTTGTCTTTTCTGATTTTTTACAGCTGACTACATAAAACGATGAGGATTTACATACTTTGTTAATTCCTATCGATTATGAATTGAGGAACTATGAAGTTGATGTAAATGAAAATAAGTAAGTGGGTGAGCCAAGGCTCTCATAAATTTATTTAAGAGCTGATGATAGTATCTTTGAATCCCCTCTGCGAGAGAAGGGTCGCCTCAATGTAGCACTAAATCTTACTAACAACGTGCCTTTTATCTTTTCTAATAATAAGTTATCTTATCTTTTAATCAAATCAGATACACTTACTTATTATTCGGCTTACGATTATGAAATATCTCATTGTATGTCAATGACTTGGCTGAAACTCACAAACAGCCTTCGCTTATAAAGGTGGTTTGGATACGGAGTTTTTTTAAATTTATAGCATAAGGAAGCAAACGAGCAGTCTGAGCCATTTTCATGACTGCCGACGCCCATAGACATGCATACAGGTAATACAAATGCGTTACCCTCCTCCCTCTTCCCACCTCCATATGCAACGGGCTACTTTCACCGCACGAAACGCGACAGCGCATCGGTATGGCCTCTATGTGGATGTCTATGGGCGTCAGTAGTCATGAAAATGGCTCTATCTTCTCGTTTGTCTCCTTATACCATGCTATTTTTTGTGAAGCTCTGGCGATCTAAAAAAGGAACATATCAAAACGCACCTCCGAAAGGGGCATACACTATCGAATTAGTTTCTAAGTCAATTAGTTTTGAAACGAGACTTTAATTAAATGAAATGGAAGGGCTTTTGAAAATACGTGCCCTAACAGAATGAATTGGTGAAAATTAACTTGACACTTGGATAATTATGAATTGTAGTCTTGAAATATCGATTAATTGATATATCTGGTGTAAGTTTTTAATCACTACGTGAAAGTCTACCGAATTTTAATTTTCTACATTTAATTTGCTCAAATAGAGCTGGACTGGACATATCTGCCGCAGACCTGACGAGTCTTGGGCAAAAATTGATACAGACTCAAAGAGGCGACGCGGTAGACAAAAAAGGAGATGGCGAGATGAACTCGACGTATACCTGCCTGATTGGCGTGATGCAGCTCTGAACAGATAACAATGGAAAAAATGGGGGGAGGCCTTTACCCAACAACGGGACTCATAATGGGCTTGATATAATAATAAAATAATAATAATATAATATTTAATTTACATTTTTAAAGTTTTAGCTCCACTCGGAAATAATCGGCTGTAAAAATTGCCAAAAAAAGAGCGTGAAAACGTGTGTATAGTCTAGAGTGGAACCTAGAAACGCTAACATGACAGGCTAACATGGTAAACATTGGACCAGCCATTCCGGGGCGCCGAAATTAACGTACGGTAACAACCATCTAGTGTGGGAAAATGTGAAAAAATATGAAAAAAAAACAAATTTTCCCAGACGTGGTACAAAACATTAATAGTATAGTGTATAAATATCACGTGCCTACTTTACTACAAAATAACATAGCGACAGGCGCCTTAATTGCTAGAGAAGCAACGTAATCTAAAGTTAATAAGGAAAACATAAGATCAATTACTTGACTCCTAGAGGAAAACAAATAAGTTAATTAGTAAACGTAACTAGAATGTTTAAAGGCTTACCATAAAACAATAATGTCTAGCTAAGACACACACACATACACGCACACGAACACTTACATTATCATTTTGACTAAGCAGTATTATTAGTCAACTTTCCTTTGGTGAGGTGGTCTTAGCTTTTCCGGCCCTTGTGGTTAACAATCGACGTATATATGCATTATATACGTCGATTGTTATTACGTATATATGTAATATATGCATTGTTATGAAGACTCATTTCCTATTTTTCGCTTTCCATTTCCCTTGACTGGGCCCAAGACTTATTAAAAGGTCTTTGAGATTCAAAGGTCCTTAGAAAATTTCGAAATTCTCCGTTCCATCTGCGAGCCTGTAAGAACAGAAGCGACGACTAGGGGCATAGTTACCTTCGTATCAGCTGCATTAACGATAATTCCCCCCGAAGAGGTAAAGCTATTTCCGTGGAAATATCACTGAATTGAAATATCATTTGCAACTTATTCTCTGCCCATCTATCATTAACGTTGAAAAAAATATTAAGAATATCAAGAGTACCATCACAAACATTATTACACAAGATTTTAATGCTTCGAAAATTCCACACGGGAGATATAGCCTTGTGGAAATCCTTTGCCTGACATATATTCGTGATTTGAGATGTCTATAGAATCCGATCGAAATATAGACATTAGAAGTTAAATTAATTCTCATCATGAAAAATAGTAAAATTTAACAATTAAAAACGAGGGTTGAAAATCTCCCATCGTTTCCTTTATAAGGGAAAAAATAACTCGAGGTCAAAGGTCATAAGCTAAATAAAAATAGTTTTTAGCGATTTTCTTCAAAGTGGTAGGTTTTGTCGTAAAAATACATAAAACAAAAATTTATAGATCACAAAATTCTCGATAAAAAATGAAATAAAAAATTTTATCCTGAAAGAACTGCATAAAGCTGCAAACGTCAAATTATGCTTAAGCGTAAATTTATCGGTGATTTTAATTTATACGTTTAAGATATAAAATATACGTAAGTAATATTATGAGAATATCAGGTATAATGAAATCCAGTCCTTTTCTTTATACGCTACTGTTACCTCGAGACAGCATCTGCCGCTCTGTTCAGTTGTACGCTAGGCTAGGGTCTTAAACCTGCTTTATGCCAGCATGTCTAATACATGGGCAATACATACCCTTAGTCTTGAGCTCCACTCCGAAGTGAATACAAGTGTCTATCACGCGAAGAAGAAATTTGCGTACATCACTATCGTACGTATCGTTACGCTACGCGTATTTTATATTTTCTTTCAAATTTTCAAATCCGTTGTATAAATTATATCTACTGAATTTCCCGTAGGAATGAGCGATTTTCCCGCAGTAAAAAGTGTTCAAGATGTTGATCAGGCTTAGTATCTACACCACAAAAAGTTTAATTCGAAACCATCCAGTAGTTTCCAAGATTAGCCTTTTTTTTTAATGGGTATCCCTCATGGATACCCAACCGCCCGGGGTGGCAACTGGGTTATGCCGCACTCTTACCGGCTAAACCCCCACTGTGCTTTCTACGACTGTTTTTTTTCCGAGATTAACCTGGACAAGCAGACAAACGGACAAATAGACAGGCAAAAAATAAAAAAAAACATTAATAAGTGTTTTATTACTATTTTAACATCGCCCCCAATTATTTTTTCGTAAATACCTAGTCTAGACATAAGTTCTGTTACAAAGAAAACAAAACTTTTTTTTAATTGCAATTAACATTGATTACTTTTAGAGTGTATTAGTTTATTACACATATAGAACAATAAAAAATATAAAAATCTTACTCGAAGTGGTCTCCATTAGCTGCAATACAGCCCTATAAACGTTGAGGCCAGTTATTAATGGATGAACGCACTCTTTCCATGGGGAAATTTTTACTGCCAATGTATGGATTGTTTTAGGAGCTCCAAATTATCATGGCGCTTAGAGCAAACTGTATTCTATGCAACTGACCATAAATCATAATCCAGCGGATTAAGATTTGGACTAGACGACGGCCAGTCTTCAGCTCTGATAACGTAACGTCCGCTTGCTTGAACCGAGCTTTAAGACCCGGCGCTGAGTCTTGCTGGAAGGACTATACTTGGTTATTGAACATGTTGTTATTAAGGGACTTCACTACCTTCTCAAGAATGGGACCTTGATTCACTTGTGCCGATGTTTTGATGCCTTTTCACAAAAATATATCTCAGTCACTCCTTCATAGCTAACACCCTACCAAACCATCACTGAAGTCGGATTTGCCCACGTTGTACTCTGTCGACTGATTGGGAAGCATCCTTAGAGCTTTAAGCAGAAATACGGTCATTTTGTTTGTTAAAATGTTGCTCAATTGTAAAAAAATTCTCATCTGTAAACAAAATTTTTCTGTGACCTGCCCTTTGCGTACCGCTTCAGTAGTTGTTTTCATTTTACCACCCTATTCATCTTTAATTTATCAGTCAAGAAATGACCAGTGCGTCTCTTATAGCCTGCAAGTCCTAAGTCATCTCTTAAAATAAAACGAGTAAGAGGTAGTGCCACGCTGTATGTTTGCATGCAGCCGAATTGGGCCGGCACGACCGGGGAGGTACCTCTCGCTTACACGAGACCGGCGTGAAGTGACAGCTGTGCTGCCGCGTTTCGTGCGGTGTGTAAGTAGCCGGTGGCCCATGGAGGTTGGAGGAGAAAGGGGGGCAGCGCATCTGTATAGTCTCTATGCAGATGTCTATGGGCGTCGGTAGTCATGAAAATGGCTACAACTGCTCGTTTGCCCCCCTATACCATAAAAAAAAAAATACACGACATAGTTCTAGGTGCTATCCTTATTTCCTCTAAATCTTTTGCTTTCGGACAGGATTTCTTCAAATTCTTTCCCTTACTGCTTTGACCACCTTTTTCGTACTAACACTACGTGGACGGCCAGATCTTTCTTTGTCACAAACAGAGGAAGTCTCATTGTGCCTATTAATAGCCCGGTACACAAACATTTGACTAATGGTATTGGTGTGGAGAGTTTTAAAGATTGCATTTGGCTCCATACCTACTTTGTGAAATGCAATTACAGCTATTCTGTTCTCTTTATCACCCCACTCTATTTTATAATCGCATAACATTGTACAATGTATTGGTGCCAAAATGAGACAACACAATGAACAATCGTATACAAATGACAGATTCCAAATTCAAATGTAATATTTTTTTATTTTTAACTGTAACAGTATTTATGGCCAGACTAAGTATATTTAATGTACTGACACACGGATTTTAATGAATGTATATATATATTTTATGTGTAGAGATTTGCATACTGCAATGTCAGATTTTTGTGTGTAGCATTATTAGTAATTTGCATACTGCAATGTCAGATTTTTGTGAGCAGCATTGTTAGAAGTTTGCATACTGCAATGTCAGATTTTTGTGAGCAGCAATATTAGAAATTTGCCTGCTGCAATGACAGATTTTTGTGTGCAGTATTGTTAGAAATTTGCATACTGCAATGTGAGATTTTTGTGTGTAGCAGCCAGAATTTTTATAAATTTGTATACGGTAATGTCAGATTTTTGTTGCCTTATTAATAAAATATTGCATAATGCAATGTCAGATTATTAAAAATTTGCATATTGCAATATCAGATTTTTGTGTGCACTACTATTAGATATTTGGGTGCAGTAAGTAGTACCAAATATCAGTATCATGCATAGATTTAGAATCACGTAGTGAGGACAATTCTAAATCTATGGTATCATGTATTTGCTTACAGCATTATTTGAAATTTGTACACTTCAGAGTGAGTTATTTTGCGTCCAGTACTATAAGGTATTTGCGTACAGCATTATTAGAAATTTGCATATTGCAGTGTCAGATATTTGCGTGCTGTACTATCGGGAACAATTATTATATTTTTTTGGCATTATAATTTTTTGCTATTTAGCCCTTTCTAAATATTTAAAAAAATATAAAAGAGACCATCTAAAATAAAAAACAAACATAATGTCAAAAGTATAATTTCCTAGGATATTTAAAAGAAAATTTTTTAGTATTATTTCAAGTGATATTAATAAATAACTATTGTGTTGAATATATATTATATAGTCGAAGAAGCCAGGATAAGAATTCAAAATGTCGGCATCACTAGATACCTCGTTGGATCCAATGGCAGAGATAAGATTCAGAAAGAAACACGGAAACTTGTGGATGGAGATTCAAAAAGAAACTCATTTTACCTTCGATGAGTTAGAACGTAATTATACATTAATAATAACACCGTGCCGCCCATTTTACTTTCCTCCTTTGTTAACGTCTCTTCTATGTCTGTGCATTAAGAATATCTTTAGTACAAAAATCTCATGCCACTTGTGAGTGCCCATACTTTATTACAAAAGTATTAAATTCCATTACATTAGCCAAGAGATTCTCAACATTAATTTCTGAACGACCTTTGATGATGCGCGCAAACTGCTTGTTTGTCTCATTTAATAAAGGCAAGTGAACTTTTGCATTACTAGCGCCTTGTGGCTTCATTGCTCTATGGGGGAGACCAATGTGCATCAGTTGCCGTCCTCGTGCTGATGATGATGATGATGTGGCTTCATCCGAGTAACCCACGAACTCCGATCTCAATAAATGGGCTAATAGTGGAAGATATCCTAAAATTCGCGCGTTCAATCACACAAGATTTTTAAACTATATATTATTAGAAAACTAGATGACCGGGCCGCATACTATTGTAGCTGCTACAAACTAAACATAATATTGCATATATTTTTAGTTGGACAAAGTTTTTCAAGACAAGATGCATAGACTAGCCAGAAAATCGCGATATTTTTATATTTTAAAATGTAATATATTATATATTTCTGATGATAAAATGTGTTATATTTTACCAATTTCAGATATCATGGTAATATTCTACAAGATACAACAACGCGACGAGAAGCCGACAGCATCGGACCACATATCCAGGTACCTCCTATATCGTGCTAAATGATAAATAGGTATAAATATATCTTTTTTTTTTTTTTTATGGTATAGGAGGGCAAACGAGCAGTCGGAGCCATGTTCATGTCTACCGACGCCCACAAACATCCGCATAGAGGCTATACAGATGCGCTGCCCTCCTTTCACCTCCCACCTCCATGGGCCACCGGCTACTTACACACCGCACGAAACGCGACAGCACAGCTGCTGTCACTTTACGCCGGTCTCGTGTAAGCGAGAGGTACCTCCCCGGTCGTGCCGGCCCAATACGGCTGCATGCAAGCATGCAGTGCGGCACTACCTACTACCTCTTACCAAATATACAGGTCTTAATAAACAGGTGCAAATTTCGTAAATCATTTCCTCCCAGTCGATATGTCATACAATATCTTATTTAAAGAGTTTATACAGTTAGAAGGACACCTTTAAGAAAAAAATATTATTTTTATAATTTATTTAATATACATTAGTCAATTAGTTATTTTAAGTTATAACGCTTCTAATTCGAGCTAGTCGTTCGGTTAGAATATCGTTGTACTATCTTGTTGAATGTCTATCGCAAGAAAGTTGACGACTAGGCTGGCACGCAGGGCTCGGATAAGCGGAGCCTGTTGCGCCAGAGGTCGCGGGTTCTAATCGACCCAGGCCATGTACGTTTATACATGTATTAAATGTATTTCTATAACAAAAATCTTAAATATATAAAATTTCTTAAATTTATAAACCATCTATGCATATAATCTGTAGAAGATGTATTCCTGTCTGTGTCTTGTGCGGCTTTCACGCAAAAAGTACTGGGCGGATTTTGATGAAACTTTTTTGCTATATATGTATTAGTCCTTAGTAACATTTACGCTATAATTTATCAATATAAATATTGCTGCAGTCGGTATCACGACTTGAAGTACACTATTATAGAGCAAAATAACCGATTGACAATCCGGCCACATAACATTACACGTTACCATGACAACATATTTATTTTGATAAGACAACGGCTGTAGGGTCGACTAGTTACATATATTTCTTTTGTCTAGCACCCGTATCATAAGTCCTTATTATACGGGTGCTAAACAAAAGAAATATATGTAATACGATACTTACCATGGGGCTAGGCTAACGTAGTGTGATAAGTCCACAGGTATTATTATTATTATATAAAAAGTATTTAGTTCTAAATAATAGGTACTAAATAATAAAATTTGAAGTGCAGGTTAAACTTTTAGACCGAGAGTGCTAGCCGTTGGCTGGATATGAGCATAACATCTCATAAAGGCGGATAAACTTATCTTGACCAGCGCCGGATCCAGATGGGGCTTAGGGGGCTGCAGCCTTGAGCCCCGTAAAGCTTAAGGGTCTTAAGATGATTTTTGTACCCATAAAAGGGGTCCCTCCTCAACTCCAAGGTGTCCAAGCCCCGGGCTCCTCCACATCTCAATCCGGCGCTGAGCTTAGCCCACGACTATATGACATCATATTTTTCCAGGGCCCATTTCCGAGACGTGCTCCACACAGGCATGGGCATGACAGATGCTTATATGATGGACAGAGTGATGGTGGCTCTAGATAGAGGCACCTCTTCATATGTCACGATGGCTACCTTCGCTAAAGCCATGTCCCTGTACTTGCGCGGTACCTTGGAGGAAAAGATCAGATACGCTTTTACGGTAAATAATCAAATAAGTTACTATTTACCCCTGACGTCGCGTTTTTTTTTATTTTGTCTTCATTACGCACGCATTATTAGAGTACAGTGGTACTCCGAAGTTACGCGGTAGGTGGGACCGAGCTTTCACCGCGTAAGTTGAATTTCCTTAAGGTATTCACAACATGATATCAACTGTTTAATTGTGATAGAGTGTTATAACGTAAATTTACTTTACATAAGACATTAAAAGCTATTTAGACGAAGCAAGCCTATATAACTCCCCCTCGATGGATCTCCACCTTGTCGTGGTGAGGGGGCTTAGTAACCGTGGCTTGACCCACCACGGTGAACCAAGAGGGATCCCAGGAGGGGACGCTCCGAGCGGGCTTGGTC
>LUGF01057332.1:203332-221688 GCA_001625245.1 Calycopis cecrops | reverse complement strand
AAAAAAAAAAAAAAAAAGCCTATCTAACTAATATCATGTAGTTTTGGGAGTTACAGAGGTGGTATGAATACCGCGTAGCTCCGGGTACGCGTAAGTGGAGGTAGTATAAGTCGAGGTATTACTATAGGTTTATTGGTTCTTGGAATATTAAAATCTCGGTTAGTCCATTCGGAACATTTCTACAGTCAATAAGCTACGAATTTAAATTTTAAACCTCTAGGATATGATTCGAAGAATATAGTTAAAAGTAACGACGACGTGCTAGTTGCCATGTAAAAAAGCTTTATTTTTAATTCCATTGAAAAAATCATCGATTTTTTAATATAATGACTACAAGCATACAATAAAAATACTTTTAATATAATGACTACAAGCATACAATATAAAATATCCGAACCAGAAACTTGGGTACATTTTTACGAAAATTGCCAGTATGAAATTTTGCACACTTATAGTTTATTTATAGAAAAAGTGCAGAGTGCTAATATTTTTAAAAAATAATGCTTATACAGTACATTAATTCAATAAATAAAACATTACACATCTACCATGTATTTGACACATTGTTATGGTTACACATGACATCAATGATTGATGTATGCTTTTGCAAGTGTTGAAGATTCGACACAAATTGAGAACCGTAGTCACAATGACATAACATGTCATATGATATTTAGTTTTTAATTACAAAAAAGTTTTACTTGGATCTAATTTCGATCTTCGCGGGTTTACATAATAAAGAGGCACATTTTTGACAGTTGGTTTTACCACTAATGTTATGTTACAGTGCTACGACTTGTTGAGCGAGGGGCATTTGAGGAGAGAAACAATGTATCAGCTAATGAAGAAAAGTTTGGCGAAGGCGTCTCGAGATGATGACGTGGAGGAAGCTGTTAAGGTAAGCAAGAGAACAACTACTACATAGTTTTATCATAGGGTTGGCCAAGTGTAATTTTAGCTGACCGGCGGGTGTAGTGGTAACGGACTCGGATAAGAGAAACGTATTGCGCCACGGGGCGCGAGTTCGAATCTCTCATTAGTCATGTATGTTTATATATTTATATAATAAGAATCTTAAATATATAAATTTTATTAAATTTATAAAACATATTAAATTTATTTCCGTTGCCTAGTACCTGTAACACAAGTCCTTACGGTACTTAGCACGAGGCTAGGCTAGCTATGATATGTCCATATTTAAAAAAAAACTGCTTGGACCACAACTCGTTACCACCGCTGCTACACCTGTGTCGCCAGATTCACAGTGGCGACCTCTATGACTTTTGATATGATCGTAGAGCTCTATGAAAAAAAGCTAATATCTTGGCGAATGTAATCAAAATAATATAGCAGAAAAATAGTATAGTAATATGGTAGGAAATAAATATAATTTATAGTAAGCCAATAGTATACTTATGAGTTGTAACTTTATATATTTGAGAGACAAACAGACACAAACGTGTATAAATTTGCTTGGAATTCAATTTCATCAGTAATTTACTGGTTTTTCGAATTCAAATTTTCAATATATGTTAAATTAGCGACATGGTCTGTTCATATTTTGTATGTACCATTGCTGCATTAGCTTAGAATCAGTTGTCACAGTTGAATTGCCTCTAAGATATACCTTCGTGAAGTGAAAGTTATGTTGTGCCCTATCGGGCATAAACATTGTCATCGTCTAAATAAAAATCGGCTTTTAATTTGAAAAATAAAATTTAATATGAATCCCACACAAACAAAAAATATACCTATTATCTTTAATGCGAAACACACAGCGACATCTATCGTGGACTGCTCTTTTAAGCATATTTGTATTTAAGTTCATGATAGAATCATCAGTTTATTGCATATTAGCTGATCAGTGCCGACTTAGTTGGCCGTCAAAAATAAAAATTGTTTAACCATGATAAAATACAGCCCGTATCACTCCCTGATAATGTGGCTATTTATTGGTGTATCCTAAAGAATGGTTTAAATCGGTTCAGTAGTTCTGGAGCCTATTCGACAGATACAAACAAAATAAACTTTTCTCTATATAATATTAGTATAGCTACAGCTATATATCTATAGCTATATAATAATCTTCAAATATTTCGAAATTGTTAACAGTAGCGCCATCCGGTGTCTACTGGATGAATCAAGTGGGACAAAGGACGTGTTTCAAATAAGTCCTTTTATTTACATTTTTACAATCAAAGAGGTGTCTGGGTCCAAAACGTAACCATAAATTTTATATTTAAAAATTGTATACAAAAATGCTTTTCATAATGTAAACTACTGTGTCATTCGATATAAAAACTTTTCAATTGATTACGTATGAAAACTTTTAGATGTCGCTAGCATAGCGGGAGTTTGGAGCCCTAGCTCTATTGATTGCTTTCTGTCTAGGCCCACGCATATCCTAGTAAATAATAAAGCCTGTTTCTCTTCATACGGTGTCCGAGCCTGTTGTGTGTATCAACAAAAACATAGTGAAGTGATTAAATTGTACAATATTGTGGGTGCTGCGATCTCCGAAGATTAAAATTATATGTTATGTAAAATAGCAAAACAGAAAACATTGAGAAAAATCTAGAAGAAGAATGTTAATGAAAAATTTACCATCTTAAAGTTTACATCGAGTACTGAAACAACTTGTTGTGATCATTTCGCAAGATTATTATAAAAAAAGGCGTGAAATAAATTAGATATTATATTCCGTAATTGCCAGACACCAAATATTTGATTTCAAAGGCACATTCAAGATGGCCAATTACAATTGCAATATGAAGATATTATGCGAAGCCTGTCGCACGGAAATATGCGATAACTACTACATAAGATGCAGCAATGAACGTTGCAACGCTCCATTTTACCATAACCAGTGCGCGGGTTTCTCAACACCCGAGAGAGTCATAAACTGGATGTGCAACAAGTGCAGGCATGAATATAGAAAAGACGACTCCACTCTAAGAGTTCATGTGCCCGAGCCAATGATGCAACATGCTGCTCAACATACAAGCCGGCTGGGCGCTATGGCACTCGGCCCACAAAATAGCAATACACAGGCTAGCCACTACGTTAGCCCTGTAGGAATCTCACATGTAAATCCATTTAATACGCATTATGGTAGCCCATATGGTCTTCAACAAGTCGGACCATTGGATTCTCAACATGTCACACAATTTGCAAGGCAAAATGTTCGGCCAATTACCAGTCCTCTAGCCCCACAGTACTACAATGCATTCGGATGTCAACAAGCTGGCTTACTAGGAGCTCAGCATGTCAACACATATACAGGCCCACATGCTCGACCATTTGCAACGCAGCAAATGGGTACAGTTGCAGCGCCACAAGTCGGTCCCTTTCAAATGCAACATATCGGCCTACGTAATAGTCATCATATAAGCCCGGTGGGCACTAAAGATATTGGCACTTATGGACCACAACATATCGGTCAACTAAGATGCAGCAGAGATATCGGCGCATTTGGACCGCAACAAATCGGTGCATTTACAAGTCAACATGTTGGACCACTTCGAGCCCAAAATTTCGGGCTGCTGCGAACACACATTAGTCCAATAAATACGAAAGACATGGGCGCTTATGGAACTTATGGTACATTTGGATCACAACATATGGGTCCACGTGGACAATATATGAGCCCCCATATTGGCCCATGTGGCCACATAAATCAGCATCAGCAAGTCGTTCGCTATCAAGAAAGTCAACAAGCTCAGCTACCGGCACGTCAACATAGCGGTGTACAACAAATCATGCAACAAGCCTACCCACCAATTAGTACCCACCAAGTCAATAAACAAGCTCCAACACCAGCAAACCTACGGATTTGTGTCCAAAAAGACAAACAACAAGTCCCAACATCATCGAAATATCAAATTAATAGCCAACAATCCAGTCAACAAGCCTCGTCCACGGCAAAACAGCCAAGTAGTAGCCATGAGGCTAATCAACAAGCATCATCCTCGTCTATGCACCAAAGTATTAGCCTACAGGTGAAACAACAAGCTCCGACAACATCAAAACAAGAGAGTGGTCGCGAACAGGTCAAAGAACAAACCCCATCACCGGTAAGCCAGCAGAACCGTAGCCATCCGAATGATCAATCAACCACATCACTGGCAAACCAACAGGTTGATAGCCAGTCGGTAAATCCACAAGCCTCGTCACCTATTAACCACCAAGTTGATACCGAACACCAACAACAACCCTCAGCTAATCGCAGTAAAGTACGAACTAAGAGAACGATAAATCAAAATGTCATTTTCTTGGATGCTAGTACATCTACTAGCAGTAGTTCTATCGATCCACATATCGCTTCTTTGTCAGATGAAATCCTTCAGCTTCGAAGGGAGATTGCTGTATTGAATGAACAATTTGTGAACCTAGATAATGCTAATTCTGTGACAAATACAAGATTCGAGGATGTTTACACCCACTTGAGTGATGCAGAACACCGTCTTCGCCATATAGAGAATTGGGAAAATGAACCCGGAAATTTTAGGGTACCGGCCTCGGTTCTGCAGGATAACCTGCAGAACCAAGTGGAATTTATTGGGATACCAGAACTATATGATGAGGATCTTCTTGAGATTGTAGGAGTTGCAGCAGAACATATCGGAGTAGAATTTGATGAAAGCGATATCGAGTGGATAACACGCGTTGGCTCAAAAAAATTATGTAAGACTGCGAATTTGCACCCTCGACCCATTGTAATGAAATTCGTATGCACTATGGAGCGTGATGAGTTTTTGAGAGCTGCAAAGTCCAAGGGCAGTCTCTCGACCGAGGATTTCAACATTGATTGCGAAGCGCAGAGAGTGTATATCAATGAACGCCTAAGTCCAGAAAGTCGCTATTTATTTCACGAGGCTCGCACTAAGGCAAAAAATGCGGACTTTAAATTTTGTTGGGCGAAAAATGGAAACATTTTTGTTAGAAAACGTGAAGGATGCCCGGCAGTGCGACTGATAAATCATATCGATCTTATTGAAAAGCTAAATGCCCCTAGATCTTCGGGCCAATTCCAAAATGATTTCGAAGATACTTAATCCCTGTCATATAATCTCACTTTTAGTTTAGATATGTGTATTTTAATGAAAACTCTTTATACTATCGAAATTTTTAGAACAATAGTAGAAGATCTGTTAGGTGATTAGCAAAAGAAAATTATATGCTTAGTTCAAATCTAATGATTATTTACCATTATCTAACAGCTCTTTGAACTATTGTATTTATAACTTTAAAATTTTCATAATCTTGCTGAGATTATTTACAATTTATATTTTTATAAAATTTACGAATCGTATTATTTATTTGACATGATGAAAATGTCACAAATGTTTTATTATACACTCTCTAGTATTAATGTATCTACCATTTTATTTTAAATAACACAGACTTCTTACGAAGCCTAACGATATTGAAAATCATAATTAACGGATTAAAAGAATGATATAAACTGATTAGGTAAATCTTACTATCATTGTATGTAACTATTTATTAAAAAAATGAGGGATTGACATTGTATTAGGAAAAATGGGCCCAAGAAATGTAATGTAAGGCCTCGTCCAAAAATAAATAAACGAGTGCCTTGTTTGGTGGCAAGTTAAAGAAAGTAATGAAATTAAAATTTATACTAAAATTTGGGATGAAAATAAATTTTAAATTTATTTTTCAAATTTTATATAACTAATATCATTTTTGTCAAATTTAAACTGCCTAATTAATCGATATCAATATTAGGAATTAAATCCTAAAATCAAAACATAAAACATTTTAATTTACACTGAAGAGTTCAGTGACTTTATATAGTTCTTAACCTATTTATTAAGGAATATGATTTGTTTCTGAAATACTTTATTGTAATCCTATTGTCAGGGTAATCACTATCGACTTTATTGCGATAACTAACCAGGTTGTTTTAGATTGTTTATGGATTTGTAAGACTGCTTAAAGGTGTGTTTTACACGAGAGACATGATTGTTAATTTGACTTGTCCTATGTGCGTAACTTGTAATAATTATATGAATGTTTATACAAAATAAGGTTATAAATGTCTGTATGCCGTCTCAATGCTTATAAAATTTTTATGTGTCTGTAATTAAACTTGGAGTATCTACATAAAGAAAATACAGAAAGTCTTAATGTAGGAAGTAAACTATGTGATGCGAATTCTGTTAAATAAGATTAGGGATAACTGAAGGATTTTCGGAGTAGCTCATTGTATACGCGAATGAATCGATCACGATTCATTCAAATAATAATTATTATATTATGAATGTCGTCATTATATTTGTATTATGATAAGTTCGAAATTATGATTGGACACACAGGGGCGGTGTCTAGTTGCCGTAGCTCTATATATATGTCAAAAGTAGTCGATTAAAATCAAATAAATGTCATAATATTCTATACATTGCATATATGTCAGTGTAATAAGCATACATAGATTTAGCCGCTCATTCGGAATCTTGTATCTCTAAGTAATAATGTGTCAAATTTGTAAACCGTTTTATTGGAAATAAATGTTTGATGTACACAATTATTGATTTTTTATTTATTTCTCTTTTAATTATTATTTGCCATCTTATTTACTGCCTTCTTTGTTTGAACGATAAGTTTATTGAAAGGAGAATTTTATCATTAAATAATGATCGATTGAGTAATCGAAAACATGAGTGTGTGCGTGCGACATCGGCAGGAGAAACGGCTGCAAGCGTGCGTATGCGCTAAATGTGCGTTTGTTTATATACAAGGTTGATAAAAGCGAGAAACATTAAATTAAAGCACATATATTATAAGTGCCTACAGGTCATCCGAAGCTATTAAAAAAAGTTTACTACAAGTATAGTAAAATACTTTTTTCAAATAATTTAAAAAGCAAAAAAATGTAATCACGCTTTGTACCGGCTCGTACAGCAAACAGCAACCTCGTACGGGGTGAATGACCCTGGCCAGCCCATACTCGCTATCAGCTGACAGTGCAGCGTGTACGAAGTGCGAAAAAAAGTTTAAAATATTCCTGTGGCTAAACTATTGCTCCGATTGATCTGATTTTCGTTGTGTAGCCTGGAAATGATACGCTAAATATGTGGTCTCATTTAATGTCTCTCACTTTTATCAACCTTGTATAATATTAAAGCTTACAGAGACATGCACACGGTTTCTGTACTTGCTTGTTTTCTGGTGTGAACAGAAATTTGCGACTCGAGTCACTCGAGTAAGATTGCTCCCTTAGTCGAGTTATGCTCGATTTTTCGAGTCACCGATACCGTCGTCGCTGTAATACCGACTAAGCCCCTGCGGGTGCCTTCAGCCGCTATAATTGGTGGTATTCTGTACTACCATGATCACCCTCTAGCACGTGATCCTGGATGTTATCTAGATAGATCTTTAGTTCTCGTCAATATGAATGGAACAAGCCCAGGCACGATGGTGTTTTGATATTCTAATATAGTATATAAATTATATGAGTACCTTCCATCTCCAATATTAGACTCATGGTGTCATCTAGATTTAATGTCAGTGACGACAAATGTATGGTGATTGCGAATTTTAATACAAATGTAAAAAAAGAAATTTGCTATTTATAGGAAGAGGTAGTGCCACACTGCATGCTTGCATGCAGTCGAATTGGGCCGGCACGACCGGGGAGGTACCTCTCGCTTACACGAGACCGGCGTAAAGTGACAGCTGTGCTGTCGCGTTTCGTGCGGTGTGTAAGTAGCCGGTGGCCCATGGAGGTGGGAGGAGAAAGGAGGGCAGCGCATCTGTATAGCCTCTATGCGAATGTTTGTGGGCGTCGGTAGTTATGAAAATGGCTCCGACTGCTCGTTTGCCCTCCTATACCATAAAAAAAAAATATGAACTTAATAGATCTTAAAGCGTAACGGTCGCGTTACTTTTTAGACAATTATTTGTTTATTGAATATTTTATCTCGTACCAACCTTAAAAGTTTCTATGGAGTTAATTGTAATAAAAACAACATTTGTGTACATCAGACATTTATTTCCATTAAAATAGTTCACAAATTTCACACATATTAATTACTTCTTAAAAGTTCCTTAACGGACGACAAAATCTATGCATGCATAATATACTGACATTTAATGTTTATAATACGATTACGACATGTATTAGTTTTTAATCTACTACTTTTTTTATTTAATATTTTACATGGTTAATCGAAAAACATCGAATGATTTACATCATATGTTATTTGAAGGAAACGATTATCAAATATTACAACTGAGCGATTACATCTTACCATTCTTGAAACTAGGTAACCCAATTCTCGTACCATGATTTTATTCCTGCTTTCAGACTTTCTTTGCTTTCCTTATGTATCTATCCTAAGTGTAATTTTTTTAAGCATCTTGAGACGGCGATTAGACATTTACAATCTTATTGTAGACATATTTATATTATTACTACGAGATACATAAGCACATAGAACAAGCCAAGGACAACAAATAATTATGTTGTTTGGGTAACACGTACATAAGTAGTTCCACAAACTTAGAAAAAATTGTAGAACAATATTGTTACATTAATAAACTCGACAGTGTTTACCCTGAAAATAGCAGTACAATATAGTATATAAGAAGTAAATACATCACTAATAATATATGTCGGTAATAAAGTATTCAAGTCACTGGTTACATCGATGTAAAAAAAAATTATGTTCTGTTGTAGAATTAAAATCCTTAAAGTTTTCTTAAAATAATTTTGATATCGCTCCAGTACAGATTTAATTAAAATATTACGAACTAAATGTAACATTACAATTAAATTTTAAATTTGTTTTCATCCCTAGTATACATTTTAATTTCCTTACTTTCTGTAACTTGCCACCAAACAAGGCACTCGTTTAACATTTTTGGACGAGGCCTCAAATCACGTCCCTTGGACCCATTTTCTCTAATACCATGTTATCCTTTCATTTTTTGGGCAAATAATTACATAAATTATTAATGACAAAATGACATGTCAAATAAATAATGCAATTCCCAAGTAAATATTATAAAAAATATAAATTATAAATAATCACAGTAAGAATATGACAAAAGTTATAAATATAATAGTTTTAGAGCTGTTAAAGAATCCTGATTAGAAATATTTAAGCTAAACACCTTATTTTCTTATAATAATCTAACGGCTCTTCTACTATTATTCTAAAAAGTTCGTAAGAATATATAGTAGGTCTCATTAAAATACACATATCTAAACTAGAAGTGAGATTTTATTACGAGAAATTTAAGTATTTTCTGGTTGATTTCTGTTGGATTGTCCTAAGAACCTACTGTAATGGCTTATAAGCTTCTTAAGGAAATCACGATGATTAGCCAAGCGTACGTTAGGACCTTCTGCACGCGTTGTCTCGTGAGATAAATTGCGAGTTTCGCGTGATTGGCGCTCATTAGAACGCACTCTCCGCAATTCGGCATCATTGTTTATGTCCTCAGTTGAGACGTTTCCAGTGGAATTCTGAGCATGGTGAAACATAATACGCTGCATCCTTTTTTTAATAGCAAGAGCCATCAATAGAGCGATCTCAAAAATTTTTTCTCTCTCAGCGCGTGTATCGTCACTTTCATCTAATTCATCTCCATCATCTTCTGACGTAGATACTGCAATATCTATAAGTTCATCATAAAGTTTTAATATGCCAAACATTTTGGCTAGATTCTGCAGCTTATCTCGTAGAATTGATTGGCCTATATCAAATAATTCTTCAATTTTCTGATTTTGGCGATGACGAATTTCTGCAGCTGTCAATGCGGGGTTAACATTATCGAACTCTGAATTATTCACAGATGTAACGTTGTCTACGTTCACAAATTGTTCGTTCAATACAGCGATTTCCCTGCGAAGTTGCAGGATTTCATCTGACAAGGAGGCGATATGTGGATCGATATCATTAGTAGCTGCTGCAGCAGTGGTAGCAGTAGCATTGGTAGCCTCGATGTTTTCGTTTTCCCTTTCCCTAGCTCGTATATTAGTAGTTTGGCATGCATGTTGATTGCTACGTATGAAACGGATCTGGGTTTTTGGTGGTGGCACTGGATGGGTGGCATGTTGCACTCCAGGCGTGGGGCCGACATGCGGGGTGGGAACAAAAGTTCTTCTGCCACGCCTGGTGCTCCGCATGTGATGTTGAGAAATTTGTTGAATCAGTGTTTCAGGAACATGGACTAACAGAGTGCATTCACGTCTTCTATGTTCATTCCTGCACTTGTTACATAGCCAGTCTAAAGCTCTCGTAGTCGTTGTAGCACCTACGCAATGATTATGATAAAACGGAGTGTTACAACGCTCATTGCTACATCTTGTATAGTAGTTATCGCAGATATCGGTGTTACAGGCTGCGCATAATATTCTTGAATTGCGATAGTAAGTGGCCATCTTGGATACGCCGTTGCAATCGATTACTTGGTGCCTAGATATTATCAAGTTTGTCTAAGCGCAGTATTGATAAACTGGACACTGACCCTTCATTAATTTTTTTAGATATTTTGTTTATAATTTTACGAAATTTTATAACAATTTAGTATTGATTGAGGTGATATTTTTTAGTTCTTCTTTTTAGGTTTGAGATCGTCAAAAATATTTGTTAGATAAGTTTTGCAACAAAAACCACGTGTATACTGAATAATCAGGAAAAAGTCTTCTTTCCGTCTTCCGTGCAGTGTTATGTCGAAGATTCTTCGTTCTTCAGCCTGTCTTTAATCAAGAACAAACACGAATTTCAAAGACGGCCCTCGCCTGAGGTCAAACACGATATAGCGCGAAACGGCCTTGTTATATTGGAGCATGCGTAGACGTACAAAGGACGCAATCGATAGAGCTAGGGGTCCCAGATCCCGTTACGCTAGCGACATCTAAAACTTCCGAACTTCTATTTGTTTTTTATTTTTAAAGGCATTTTATTTAAAATGACACATAATTTACTCGATAAAAAGCATTTTTGTATTAAATTTATGAACATAAAATATTATCTTACGATTTGTAACCATACACCTCTTTTACTGTAAGTCATATATTAGAAACTAGATGTCGCTCAGCAGACAAATGGAGCAAATGTTAGTAAGTTGGCCAAAAATATTATACTATTAACCACCATTACAGTTTGTTATGTGAATGTGTAACATTTGTACTGTTGGTGTCCTAAATAAATAAAATAACCAAAAAAAAACCATAATTTTCATCATCATCATCATCATCATCAACAACAACAACCAGATGACGTCAACTGTTGGAGAGCTCCCACAGAGAGCGTCACAAGCTGCTTGCATCCAGCAGCACCTGGTGCTTTTGACCAGGTTATTAAGTTGCAGTGACTTTGAGAAGGTTATTATTCTACCGGGTAGCAGGCTTTCCAGGAAAAGAACACAATGCTTTCCAGTGCGAGGCCAGGAAAAATAAATTAGAAAGTATGAAATTAGTAATTAAAACTCTTTTAAAGTCCTTTACAATGCATAATTAATTAATTTTAGTTTAAAACACTATTTAATTGATTTTATTATATTTGATTAATAGTATATAGTTAGCATTTAATAATATTAGTATAATAATTGTATATTACTAAGTATTTGATTGTTAAAAAGTTATGATTATGAACTTAAAAGAGAGATGGCGCGAAAATATGAGGCGCGCCCACAATTATCGGTATGAACAGAATAAACATATTTTTTTTCAACATCGTTTAATTTATTGAACGTTATCTTGCTATCTTGCTGCTCAACATCTCGTTGATTTTAATTATTTTTTAATTATTTGCTTTCTAATTTCATTAAATTTCTGAGAATATATTGATCATTAAATTGAGTAAATATATATAAATGCTTTATTTATTTGTAATATAGATAAATATAATACTTTTTAAAATTCAATATTCTCCAAAGGCGAGGAATATTATAATGATAATATGAGGATTTGAAACTTTTTGAAATATCATTTGGGCTAAAACCTAGAATCAGAATGCTAAAAATAAAAAGTTAGAGCTTGTAGGTATTTCCTAACATAATATTCTTATGTGATATGTGATAAAAAATTGTATAGGTATGTAACTAATGAAATTGTCACAGGTTAAAAAAATAAATATTTGAAGATAAGATATATCTTTTCTTCTCCGATTTCGCGCATTTTTTTTTTAAATAGAGTTGTTATGAAAACCAGAATCAAACAATTTTTTTGCAAAGGGATAATCCAATTCATTAGATTATCCCATTGTCGTTTGACATTAGGGCCGGTCATATACAATTGAATTGTGTTCCAGAATTTCTATTCAAAATATCGATTTGGGCTTATAATGCAGTAAATATATATAGAAGCAGAAGAGTTTGTTTTTGGTTGAACATGCTAAACTAAAGAACTGCTTACTGCACCTATTTGATTTTTTTTTTTTTATGATATAGGAGGGCAAACGAGCAGCCGGAGCCATTTTCATGACCACCGACGCCCACAAACATCCGCATAGAGGCTATACAGATGCGCTGCCTTCCTTTCTCCTCCCACCTCCATGGGCCACCGGCTACTTACACACCGCACGAAACGCGACAGCACAGCTGTCACTTTACGCCAGTCTCGTGTAAGCGAGAGGTACCTCCCCGGTCGTGCCGGCCCAATTCGACTGCATGCAAGCATGCAGTGTGGCACTACCTCTTACCATATTGAATGTTATATAGCCCATTTATCAAGGAATGCGATATTAGTCTTAGTTTCACCCTTTTAAAATATTTTGTTGTACTGGAAAATTTTGAGTTTGACATCTATTGCGAATCTATTAGTCGTAGTTTATCTATAGGAAAATTGCTACAAATATAAGCCTAGTAAATGTGTAACGTGGGCGAAACCGCGGGGCGCTGTTAGTTACTTATATAGGGTACGGTGAAAGTATTATACACATTTTTTTAAGATACGCAATTGCTGTATCAGTTAACAGGAGAGATAAATTATCTTTCAATAGAAAGATAAATTAATTCAACTTGTAATATAGAAGCAGTATCGTGGCCCGTTCCCCGTTTGAGTAAACAGTAGTGTAAATAGTACCGAATATTTCAGGGACAATAGCGAACTACCATACAATTTTTTGGTTAACAATTTTTAGGGTCTACGGATGAGAAAAATATAAAAATGTAGATTTTTTTATTCCTGATCTGTCTGTTGTCACTTTTACAGCATAATGAAATGCAAGTAGTGCACATACATAGCCATTGAATAATAATGAAACAATAATTCGTATATTAAAAATACATATATTTTTAGGATTAATAAAGTTACAAAATTGTTATTTTAATGTTTATCACTCATTATTTATATTATCAATTTATTACTCTTAAATTAGCGATTAAGTATTTTTTCTATTGAAATTAAAATGTAATTCTGGCAACTCTGCTCTATCATGAGGACAGAAATATGATTGACATTCATATTAGTCAATTGCGTATCCATTAAAAATAAATTTTGTCCCTAACTTAGATAACTTACAAGCTTGCCATTAAAATTTTTCGTTTTTATTTTCATTTCATTTCATAAATATTCATTTTATATCTGTATGGATAACATTTCGAGACTCTCAAAGAGTCTATCAACAGTTATTGTAGCGCCCATCTTTTTTTAGCTGTGGCGACATCTGTGCGACTAACATAGTAAAAGTCATACGAGTATAAACCGAGTAAGGTAATATTTAGTTTTTATAAATTTAATACAAATTTTTATTTTTGTCTTAAATTTATAAATATTAAAATAAAATTTAATTATGTGACATTTAAAATAAAACAAAAAAGTAAACATCTGAAACTTTCAGATGTCGCTAGCGTAGCGTAGCTGGGGTGGGAAATCTAGGCACCCTAGATCTATTGATTACGCCCGGCCCTATGTACGACCACGCATGCCCAATAAGTAATGAGGTCTGTTTCACGTTATATCGTGTTTGACCTTAGACGAGGATCGGGATTAAATTCGTGATTGTTAGTGTTCAATTTAAAAATCATAATAGAAAAGAAGAAGAAGAAAAGAAATCTTCGACATATCATTACAAGGAAGGCTAAAATAAGACTTTTTCTTTAATATTTACGACATGTGTTTTTTAATCAAAAATGAAGCTTTTGTCGATCTCTAAATTAACGCGAAGTCCTATCATTGAAAAGTATCTAAATAATAAATTATAAATTTCTCTAAATATTTCCTAAAATTATAAATAAAATATAAAAAGTAAAGGGACAGTGTCCGCGAAATCAATACTGCACTTAGACATACTCGGTAATATCCAGGTACCAGATAATCGATTGCAACGGCGCATCCAAGATGGCCTCTAACTATCGTAATTCGAGAGTATTATGCGCAGCCTGTCACACCGACATCTGCGATAACTACTATACAAGATGTAACAATGAGCGTTGTAACACTCCGTTTTACCACAATCATTGCGTGGGCGCTACTACAACTACCCGAGCTCTAAACTGGCAATGTAACAAGTGCAAGCACGGACAAAGAAGAGGCGACCGCGCCCTGCGAGCCCATGTTCCTGAGATACGGGGTCAACAAAACAACCGGATTAACACTAGGCGTGGCAGAAGAAATGTTAATCAGCAGAGCGGTCAGCATGTCCGCTACACCCCTGGCGTACAACACGCCAGTCAAGAAATGCCGCCATCGACGAATCAACAAATTTGTGTGCAACATGGCAATCAGCCTACAGGCCAAGCTTCAAATATACGAGATGGTGCCAACGACACCATGGAGACCACGGAGACTTCTACTACCAATACTGCTAATAATATACGTCCACATATCTCTTCCTTGTATGATGAAATTCTTCAACTTCGCAGAGAAATTTCAGTATTGAACGAACAATTCGTCAATATAGACAATGATATTTCTTCGACTAATGACGCGGATGATGTCGACACACCTTTGAATGCTACACCTCAGCAACTTCGCCGCGCAGAGTCCAGGGGTCTTGAAAAATTATTTATCAAAGGGCAGACAATTCTGCGAAATAAGCTGCAGAACTTGGCCAATACGTTTGAGATTTTAAAACTGTATGATGAGCTTATAGAATTGGTAGTGGCTACGGCAGAAGAAAATGGAGATCAATTCGATATGAACGACATCAATGGGATTACACAACGTGTTGACACAAAAAAAATATTTGAGGCTGCTCAAATGATGACTATTGTAATGAAAAGAAGATTGGAGCGTAACGTGTCTCTGTACGCTCAAAGTTCTAATGTGAACGTCTCTGTTGAGGATTTAAACAACGCTGGCGAGTCGCGAGCGCATACTAATGATAACTTGAGACGCGCAATTCGCAATTTATATCACGAGGCCCGCACTAGGGCCACACGTGGGGAAGACCCTAACATACGCCAGCTTGATCATTATGAGGTCATAAGGAAGCTAATGCTCCAGTACTGTAACATTTCAGCACAACCTGCCATAAATCAATCTGAAGACACTTAAATTTATCATCCTCCACGTATAATCTCACTTCTAGTTTAGATATGTGTATTATAATAAAAACCAACATTGGTAACTTACTATAATACGAATTTTATAGAATAGTCGTAGAAGAGATGTTGTGCCAATAAAGGAAAATTAAGTGTCTACTTAGCATTGTCTAACAGCTCTGAAGCATATAATTTTTAACTTTTCCGTAATTTTGCTGTGATTATATATAATTTATATTTTTTATAACTTTTACTTAGGAGTTGTATTATTTATTTTAAATCACAAATTGTCACTAATGAATTTTTGATTTTTTAATATTTTATTTGTTTAAAACTTACATTGTCTAATGACATCGAAAATCAGATTTAAGTGATTAAAAAATAAGTGTATGGTGCATTTTCTAATAATCATATTCTTTACGTAATTATTTGCTCAAAAAATGAGAGGATAACATGATATTGAGGAAAATGGGTCTAAGGGACGTGATATAAGGCCTCGTCGAAAAAATGTTAACGGCTGCCTTGGTGGAAAGTTAAAGGAAGTAAACATTTGGAATGAAAACAATTTTGAAATGTATTTGTTAATATTAAGTTCCTATAATTTTCATTAAATCTAATTATACTAGTATATAATCTTAAATCGATGTCAATATTGTTTGAGTCTTATTGAAGGATTTAAATCTAAAACAGAGCATATTTTTTAAATTCTGCCTAGTGACTTGAGTTACCTACATATTAATGAAATGTCTTTGTTACTGATATCATTTATGTACTGCTAATGTCAGGGTAATCACTGTCGAGTTTATTAATGTAACCGGATTGTTCTACAACATTTTCAAATTTCTTGATGTATATTTTATAGGTGTCTTATATGCAATGAAAATAAATGTAGTCCTTGGCTTATTCTATGTGCGAATCTAGTAGTAGTATTAGTATAAATGTGTAGGTATACAAGGAGATTATAAATGTCAGTTCACCCTCTCAAAATATGAAAAAAAAAATCATATTCCTGAACTAAAATTCATGCTTATAACGTAGAGTCGAAACATAAGAAAAACAAAGAGAGTCTGAAGTTTCTTAGTAGTAGTTTCAAGAATAATTGGTAGGATTAATTGCTCAATTGTAGGCTTTGTAGTCATTATATTCAAATAATAATTAATCAATATCGTTATAGTGTGTCAATCGATGTTTTAAATAACCTATTTAATAACCTTTTTGCCATATTACTAATAATATTAATATTATGATCCGACAAAGAATCATTTTCAGCCTTTGTGTGGCGTTGCACTATATAAAGCTAATAGTAGTAGATTAAAAACTTATACATGTCATAATCATCGATGAGCGCGTGTCGCGCGACCTCTGGCAAGTATAACAGGACAGAGCTGCGTGACGACACCGCTACTCATATACAGCGTAGATATGCGCCGCAACCTTTCTTTTCGCTTTCAGTCAAATTTGATAAGAGATATCGAATATATTAAACATTAAATGTTGTTAAACATTAAATTATGCACGTATAGATTTTTCCGATCTTTGGAATATAACTTTTAAGTGTGTGTCAATATGTGTCAAATTTGTGAACAATTTTAATGGAAATAAATGTCTGATATAAACAATTGTTGTTTTAGTAGAGTCTTTTCTCAAAGATACTAAAATATCATAACCAAATCGTAGGTGCGTTTATTCTATGTATAATAAGAAAGAATTTACATCTAAATGAGATCTAGTGTATGATAATGGAGCTGGAGGTCGTCGCTGGAACTTTGTATTAAAATATAGCCCAATGTGTGGGTTTGTTCTATTTATATTAAGAAGGAATTTTCATCTAAATGTCATCCAGGGTCTGATAATGGAGCTGGAGTTTGTCGCTGGAACTTTATATTAAAATATAACCCAATGTACGGGTTTGTTCTATTTATATTAAGAAGGTATTTTCATCTAAATGTCATCCAGGATCTGATAATGGAGCTGGAGGTTGTCGCTGGAACTTTATATTAAAATATAACCCAATGTACGGGTTTGTTCTATTTATATTAAGAAGGTATTTTCATCTAAATGTCATCCAGGATCTGATAATGGAGCTGGAGGTTGTCGCTGGAACTTTGTATTAAAATATAGCCCAATGTGTTGGTTTGTTCTACTTATAATAAGAAGGAATTTACATCTAAATGAGGGTCTGATGTTGGTCTGAGGTGGTCATGGGATCTCTGTGTTAAAATACCATAACCTAATAGTGTGTGGGTTTGTTCTAATTGATATTGATAAAGAATTTACATTTTACATCTAAATTTCATCCAGGGTTTGATATGATATTATCATAACCTAACAGTGTGTGGTTTTGTTCTAATTGTTATTGATAAAGAATTTACATCTAAATTTCATCCAGGGTTTGATAAGGGAGTGGGAAGGTGGTCATAGGAACTCTGTGTTAAAATATCATAATCTAACAGTGTGTGGGTTTGTTTTAATTGATATTGATAAAGAATTTACATCTAAATTTCATCCAGGGTTTGACAAGGGAGCGGGAAGGTGGTCATGGGAACTCTGTGTTATAATATAATAACCTAACAGTGTGTGGTTTTGTTCTAATTGTTATTGATAAAGAATTTACATCTAAATTTCAACCAGGGTTTGTTAATAGAGCGGGATGGTAGTCATGGGAACTCTGTGTTATAATATCATAACCTAACAGTGTGTGGTTTTGTTCTAATTGTTATTGATAAAGAATTTACATCTAAATTTCATCCAGGGTTTGATAAGGGAGCGGGAAGGTGGTCATGGGAACTCTGTGTTAAAATATCATAATCTAACAGTGTGTGGGTTTGTTCTAATTGATATTGATAAAGAATTTACATCTAAATTTTATCCAGGGTTTGATAAGGGAACGGGAAGGT
>LUGF01057332.1:184262-203075 GCA_001625245.1 Calycopis cecrops | reverse complement strand
GGTCATGGGTACTCTGTGTTATAATATCATAATCTAACAGTGTGTGGTTTTGTTCTAATTGTTATTGATAAAGAATTTACATCTAAATTTCAACCAGGGTTTGTTAATAGAGCGGGATGGTAGTCATGGGAACTCTGTGTTATAATATCATAACCTAACAGTGTGTGGTTTTGTTTTAATTGTTATTGATAAAGAATTTACATCTAAATTTCATCCAGGGTTTGATAAGGGAGCGGAAAGGTGGTCATGGGAACTCTGTGTTATAATATCATAACCTAACAGTGTGTGGTTTTGTTCTAATTGTTATTGATAAAGCATTTACATCTAAATTTCATCCAGGGTCTGATAATTGAGTTTGAAGATTCTCATGAGTACCTATATAGAATATGAGACGGTTCTCATGTGAGATCAGACGATAGGGATCTGATATTTTAACACCTGTTTTATTGATGTTTAAGCCTTAAGAACAAAAATATTAGGAATAAATAGGAAAAATAAAAATATAACAAACTATTTGAATTTCTTATTATATCTATTTATAATAATATGATCAAGTATTATAACACATAGCTAATTGAGCTTTAATAAAATATTAATTTTAAGTTATTTCGATATAAATGGATATAAATGATATAAAACTAGGTGGTCTAATTTTTATTAACTTTTATTATATTTCAGGTACGCATATTATTGGCTATATATCCAATACTTACATACATACATTTACTATATACCTTTTAATCTAATAGTATAATTATAATGAATTTATTAGAAAACAACTATTAGTTTTCAAAATTCGTATTCGTACATTATCAATTAAATAAAAATTAGTAATTTAATTTTACAAAAAAATCCAATCAACGGATCATCCATTGATATGTGAAACTATATTGAGATCAATTGATGACAAATTGAATTGATATATAAAGATAAATGCTTATAAAGATTATGATGACCTCATCATGATGGGTTCCAGCAGTAGATTTGCAGAAAATAACAATTTTAAAGAAAATAGATGATAGTGGATGACAATTCATCAAATTCTAACTGTACTTATGAATTATGTTTGTCATACTTATTTAAGATTAGCAAAATCATTGAAAATGTTTTTGAGACGAACCACTAATTTAATATAAATTATAGTCCTGTCATTATAGATTTTGACCCGTGAATAATAATAATTAGTTCTTGGATTTTTTTTTCGTAGGTCCGTCTGGTTTCGAAAATTGTTTTTTTTCCAATAAACGGTTTTTCTTGAATAACTTGGCCATTTTTGATTTTACAGTAAAACCGTAAGGACAAAAATTGTAGGAAATTTGATTCTCTATAAGTTTGGACTTTACAATTTTTCTTAAGTAATCGATACTTTGGAAAATAAATTAAATTTGAAAAAAGCGACAATATCAAAATATTTTCAACATCTCGTTTATTTTCAACTTTTTGGCATAAATTAAGAGGACTAAACTTGTAGATAATCAAAATTCTGAATTATTTTGGTTCCCCCCTTTTTCCCATTCCAGAACAGGAAATTTGATTCTCTACAATTTTGTTTTTCTTTATTCATGCCGTGAAATGTGGAACATGATAATATTTTGAACTTGTTGCATTTTTCGAATTTAATTTACTAAATATCGATCCTAGAAGAAAAATTGTAAGAACCAAACTTGAAGAGAATTAAATTTCTTACAGTTTTTGTCCTTAGAATTTTACTGTAAATTCAAAAATAGCCGAGTTATTCAAGAAAAACCGTTTTTATGAAAAAAAAAGAACATTTTGCGAATATACGTAGGTGATCTGGTCTACTTTTTGAACTTACACTTCCAGTGATCCCCCCTAGAGACCTACGAAAAAAAAAAAATTCAAGAAGTAATTATTCACAGGTAGGGTCGATTTTTTAAATACAATGACTGGACTATTAGGGGTATAAATTAATCTTGTATCAGTTTGATATATCTAATCAAATGATTTTGTGAGGTCATATTGTATTTATAGTGTCACTTAGAACCAATGTAAAATGTATTAAGTAATTCCAAAGGTGAGTTTTGTGATTTAATGTATTATGCAAAGTGTTATTATATTTTATATTTATAACTTGAATACCTAAATACCTTATCATTAGTTAATTAGTACTATTTAAATAAATAAAGTCACAAATTTCATTATACATTTGAAAACTTGTAGATGTCGCTAGCGTAGTGGAAATCTAGGTAGCTAGGGCATAGCTCTATTGATTCCACCCTATCTCGTCCACGCATGCCCCAATAAATAATGAAATCTGTTTCTCATTATATCGTGTTTGAGCTGAGGCGGGGATCGTGTTTGAAATTCGTGTTTGTTGGTGTTTAAAGAGTGATTACAGAGAAAGAACACAAATCTTCGACATATCACTGATCACTGATATCAATAAAGCAGAAAGAAGACTTTTCCTTTAATTTTGTGTATACGTGATTTTTGTACCTACAAAGATTTTTTTTCAATTTCAAAGTTAAGGCAATGCCTATATAAACAATTTACGTAACAATTTAGTGAAATTATAAACAAAATTTAAAAAATAAATTCTCAGTGTCCACGAAATTGATAGTGCATTTAGACAAACTCGGTAAAATCCAGGCACCAGATAATCGATAACACCTGCGCATTCAAGATGACCACTAATTACTATCGCAATATGAGAATGTTATGCCAATCCTGTCACACCGAAATCTGGGATAGTTACTATACAAGATGTAACAACCCACGTTGCGATGCTCCATTTTACCACAATCAATGCGTGGGAGCAATACCAAGTGAGACGGGCTGGCTATGTACCAAGTGCAGACTTGAATATAGAAGAGACCACTTCGCCATGCCGACTCAAACTCCGCAGGCAATGTATCAAGAATTTGCTCAAAGTAACCGCCATTTTGACACCATGCTTGATAGCCATGAGGCCGGCCAGAGCGTCAGCCAACTAGGACCCGTACATAGCGACTCACATGGAAATGGCTCTCAACAAGACCCGCCAAACCAAAGTCCCGGCCAAAACTCAGTCCTAAAAGAGAAACTGCAGAATCTAGCCCAAATGTTTGGGATATTGAAACTATATGATGATCTCATTGAAATTGTAGTGTCTGCGGCAAAAGACAATGGAATAGAATTAGATGAAAGCGAAGTCAACGGATATACGCGTGTTGACTCAAAAAAATTATTTGACGCTGCAAAACAGATCAGTCGCTTTCTTGTAATGAAAAAAAGGTTGGAGCGTGATGAGTTTTTGGAAGCTGCAAAGTCCATGGGGAACCTTCCGGCTGAGGATTTAAACGTTGAACCGCAGGGAGAGCCTACCAGTGAGCAAGCCCTGAGTCGCGAAATTCGTAAATTGTTTGACGACGCTCGCGTCATGGCAAGACGTGAAGGATGCCCCCCGGCGCGCCTGATTGATCATATTGATCTCATTAAGAAGCTAATGAGCCAATACTGCAGGATTGCAGAAAAAATCGCCATAAACCGATCTGCAAACACTTAAGCTTATTATACAACACATATAATCTCACTTCTACTTTTAAATATTTGTATTTTAACTACTATCTATGTATACCTACTTACGAACTTTTTCGAATAATAGTAGAAGAGCTGTTAAGTAGATATTACAAAATTGTGTTTAGCTCAAATGTTTACCCAGAATTTTCTAACAGCTCTGAAACTATTATATTTATAAATGTAAACTTCTTCGTAATCTTACTGTGATTATTTATAAGTTATATTTTTTATAATGTATACTTAGTAATTGTATTATTTACTTGACATGACAAAATTATCACTAATGAATTATTATACTCTTGAATTCATTAAAAATTTACTTTATTTGTAAATATCCTTCTAATTTGTTAAATGACATTGAAAATTGGGAGTAACTGATTTTAAAAATGATTTGATGCATGTTTTTGTATCATATTATTTATGTAATGATTATATTACTTATATAAAAATTTAATATATCATTTTTTTGATGTAACGGTTTGTTCAAAAAATGAGGGAATGACATGGTATTAAGGAAAATGGGCCCAAGTGACGTGATGTAAGCTCTCGTCCAAAATTTTATAAACGTGTGCCTTGTTTGGTGGCAAGTTAGTGAATGTAAAAAATGAAATGTTTACCAAAGTTCGATATGAAAAGAAATTTTAACTTTGGTAATGTCACACTTAATTTTTTTATCAAATTAATTCTGTATTAAATCAATATCAACCTTGATTTGGGATTGATTGAGGCATTTTAATTCAATAATAGAGCAAAAACACTATTTACATCGTCGTGTCCAGTAACATGTGTACTTCTTAACCTACATATTAATATATTGTATTTGTCTCTTAACTATTGTACTGCTATTTTCAGGGTAATCACTGTCGAGTTTATTAATGTTACTATATTATTCTAGAAAAATCGAGATTTGTAGAACTCCTTATGTGTGTTTTACCTTATTAACATTATGGTTACTATAGGTGTCTTTTGCGCGTACCATGAAATAGAAATATCGGTAGATGTTTATAAAATAAGATTGCGTTTTACCAAATTAACGTTATGTATAATATAGGTGTACCATGAAATAAAAATATAGATGTTTATAAAATAAGATTGCGTTTTACCAAATTAACGTTATGTATAATATAGGTGTACCATGAAATAAAAATATAGATGTTTATAAAATAAGATTGCGTTTTACCAAATTAACATTATGTATAATATAGGTGTACCATGAAATAAAAATATAGATGTTTATAAATTAAGATTGCGTTTTACCAAATTAACATTATGTATAATATAGGTGTACCATGAAATAAAAATATAGATGTTTATAAAATAAGATTGTGTTTTACCAAATTAACATTATGTATAATATAGGTGTACCATGAAATAAAAATATAGATGTTTATAAAATAAGATTGTGTTTTACCTAATTAACATTATGTATAATATAGGTGTACCATGAAATAAAAATATAGATGTTTATAAATTAAGATTATAAATAATTGCTCGCCTCAAAATGCTTGACATATTTTCATGTGTAATAATTTTAAACTTAGCATACATATTAAGGAAAATAGGAATAGTGTCAAAACAGTTAACAAATCATGACGTGAACTACCTTCAAGAATAATAATTGTTAGGATTTGTCTAATAGCTTAACTTCACATTAATTATTAATTGTTTCATTGAAATTATAATAATTATGATGATGACGTAAATGTTTTACAAAAAATAACCTCATTGCTATATTACCATTATGGATATGTGTTTCAGTCACTGGTTTGTGCAACTCGATGTTATGCTAAAATAAAACGAATAATAATCTAATAAGTGTCATTATATTATCAACTATATTTCAGTGTATTATGCATGCATACATTTTTCAGATCCTTGCGATATAACTTCTAAGGAGTAAGGAGTAATATGTGTTAATTTGTGAACCATTATAATGGAAATAAATGTTTGATGTACACAATTGTTGCTGTTTTTATTTTTTATTATCAGTGCTCCAATTTTCCTTTTCCTTCTTAAAGTCAATTGAAAGTACATATAAGAGATCTTTATTTGTCATTACAAGAGTTCCAATTGAGAGAGCTTGAGTATTAGCGAGAGTGAATGATGGCATAGTTCGTGAACGCCAAACTAAGAGCAAGCGCACGAGTTTGTAAATGCGTGTGCGCTTGCGTTCGTAAAAAATATTGGAGCGTACATGTGATTGCGCCTTTGTCTATACGTGTTGATTTGTCTGCTTACTAGCAGAAAAGCCAACACCTTCAGAACACAACACACGGTGTGTATTTGGTGGAGAGTACAAAATTAAATTAAATATCAGCGCTATTTATTCCTTATTGTATCGGCATACATTTCGGATGTACATATTTGTAGTTACATATACTGTCTTGCGACTTCATCTACATAACTTCTACTCCATGGGAACTCATATTTATTATTATTGCGCATAATTTTTTTTTGTCCTCTTCTTTATTCCCTCTCCTTTGTCTTTTCATTTAATTACATCTCTATGAGTCCTAACCATAATATTGTCTTTCTAATTTTGTAGTTCAATTTTTGTTTTTTTTTGTAGATTTCTTTTGTAGTCAATCACCATGAGTGGTGAAGGTTATGGCAATGTAAAGCAGTTGTTATTTACTCAGCTTGCATGTATGCCATCAAAATTTTATTGCATAAGTAACCTACATGATGATACCGTATAGGTAATGTCTCAGCAACATAATAATAATAAATAATATACAAGTTATGTGCATTAATTATAACATATTTATATAGTATTCATTTATAACGCCCATTTAATTAACTACAAAATTCTTAATACAATTATTACAAAATGACATTTAACAATCAATATTACAATTTTAGTTAAGTACACTTCAGAGATTTAGACTTACATACTGTATGTATTTTTTAAGTAGGTAAGTATAATTATATTAAATGTAAAATATTAACTTATTTTAGTACTGTACTTGAAAAATTATTTTATATTATAACAACATTTTTGAGAGTATTTCTTAATTAAATTTAAAATATATTGAGACTGGTTCTGTCTTTCAATTGTTGTGGTATGTTTTATATGAGTATTTTAAAGTACAGTACATAATTATAATCCAAAATGAATTATAGATAGGCTTGATGTTAGTAAATTTGTGAGCCGTTATAATGGAAATAAATGTTTCATGTACACAATTGTTGCTGTTAATGTAATGTGTAATTATTTATTATCAATCGTCCAATTTTCCTTTTCCTTCTTATAGTCAACGAAAATTATATAAAAGAGATCTTTATTGGTCATTACAAGATTACCAATTGGGTGAGCTTAAGTATATAAAGGTGTACATACTTTTATTTCTTCAATTGCTAGATTGTGTATGTTTATTTTGTAATATATAAGAATAATAGTATGTTTTGACAAATAGACAGATTTCAAATATCCTGTTTTTATCAGGATTAAAGATGTTACTTTATAAAATGACTGATGTAATGAAAACTGGTCAAGTCAAATCTAACCTACTTTAACATCTCTTTTTAAATACCAGCAATTGCTATAGGTATCTAATAAAACAAAGAAATTGAGTTTCATACTCGTTCATTATGTTATTTTGTTCTTATAAATACATATTTGAATTTTCTACAGAACTTGGCACTCATTTAGATCTCCACCATAGCCCACAGCCAAGCATAGTAGCATAGCATATAACATCTTAATAAGGAATATTCTTGATATGCTCTTGGAGCCATTCCACAATTTCGGATAGTTTAGTTAATATAGGTTTAAAGACATTTATTTCTCATAAAAACATAGTCACTTAAATGAGAACGATTGTACGAACGATTGAACGAATATTATTGTCAAAATGTAAGTTGTTTTCCCATTGGAATATAACTGTGGCGAAATCGGCTGTAATACAGCAGGGCACTATTACTTACTACACATTGTACGTTTTTATATTATTATTAGTACATAGGAATTAAGGTAACTTCAAAATAATTAACCGTCATGAAATAGACTACTTATATGTATGTTTGTATTGTGTGTGTGTTTGTAAAATATTTCTTTTTGTTTTATTACAAAATGTAAAGCGTGACATCTATTGTTAAAGATTGTAATGGAGGAGACACCACCGAAAATTTATCTTACATCCAGTTTTCGTACAAATCACTAGATGGCGTTATTTAGGTATCCTCCACAAGAACCTTAAAACTAGTGCATTAAGATCCCACTTAAAGTCTCGGTTGGAAGTTAATATAACCTAAAAGTTATGTTCAACGCTAGATGGGGGAATTTAATCACAACTAGTAAATACTTTTCTATTTTATTGGATATAGCCACTAGTATTTTTTCTTAAATTACAATACTAAAATCTGCAATATATTTAATTCAAAGGATCCTATATAACTCTTGGGCCAATTTGAAAAAAAAAATGTGCTTTTAATGTAAAAATTTCAAACTTGTCATTTAAACTACACTGAATTTGTCAACCTAATAGGAATAGTATATTTTACAAAAAGAGCGATCACATGTTATTGGAATTATGTTCGTGATTTCTATTAAAATATCCTTATACAGCTACGGACTTATCATTTACTTTTAGGCCTTTTCCATTCAAAAACCTTTGAAAGTACGAAGATAAGTAACTAATCAAGTGTTACATAACTTATAGATGTTACGGCATGCATTGATGATGCATTTATATTTGCATTAATTCACCGAGCATTTAAAATTTGTTACCTGTAGCGATATCTAGTATCTAATGTAAGACTTAAAGTCTAACAAGTACCTATCTATCTATCTATAGTATCTGATATTTTTATTTTTCGCACAAAAATTATTTTTACCAAGTAAATTATGTATCAATTGGAATAAAAAAGAAATTAAATAATAATACTAGCATTATAATTAATTATAAGTTTGACAACTTTTAGATGGCGCTAGCTTAGCATGACCTGGGAACCCTAGATTTATTGATTGCTTCCTAGCGTCCCACGTCCACGCATGCTCCAACAAATTAGCCCTTTTAATCATCATATCGTGTCTGAGCTTAAACGGGAGTCGACTAGAGGAGAGCGATTCTTAAAATTTCGTGTTTGTTCGTGTTTAAAAAAAATCATCGAAATATCATTGTAAAGACGCGATAAAAAGACTTTTTGCTATAATACGCAATCAAATTGTTTTTTTTTCTGAATTTGCATATCAGAAATAAAATATCTGACGGTCTCCAAAATTAAACGTGAAATACTAATAAAGAACCACTAATTCCAGTTTTATACAAAATAATAATTGTAAAATTATTAACAAAATAAAAAGGGTCAGTGCGAAAAATCGATATTGCACTTAGCCATACGCGGTAATATCCAGGCACCAAGTAATCAATAACACCTGCGCAGCAAAGATGACCGCCCACTATCATAACTAGAATATTGTGCATATCTGAGATAACAACTACTCAAGATATTACAACAATAGTTGCAACGTTAATTTTTATTGTAATCTTCGCGTATAAGCTACAGCGACTGTGAAACTCATAAATTGGGAAAAAAATTACCACTACTAATAACTACTAATAAGGAGATTACACTCGGCTAGTCGGTATTACCAAACACTGATTTAAAGTATTGCTTAAAACAAGAGTCGCTTTACCACTATGCAAGGCGCAGAAGATAATGAGCAGGCCAACGCCTCGGCTGGCGGGGCCCAACAAGGTAATCAACCTATAGGTAATAGTTCTACTGCACGAGCTACGGGAACAGAAAACGAGCACGCAGTGCCCCCGGTAGCAGTAGCTTTCCCTGCTCATCACTTTGTCTATCCCCATATGCCCCCCCCTTCTTTGTATGATGAAATCCGTGAACTTGGTAGAGAAATTGCAACGCTTGAGCAAGGCGGAGAAAATGCTCTGCGTAACGCAGATCCCTATGAGTGGAGTCGGCGTTATGGCATTGAAGAAACTGTGAGAGCTGCAGAAAACCGCCTGCGCCAGCGAGAGTTAGAGAGTTGGGGAATCCAAGGCGCGGCTAATGGAGGCCAGGACCCTGGTGTGGAAAATAATGCCCAGGACCTTGCCGATAAATTAGGTATTTTGAAACTCTATGATGATCTTATTAACATCGTAGCGCCTGAGGACGAAAATCTGGGAGAGGAATTTGATGAAAATGAATTAGATGGGATGCCACCCTGCGCGCGAAAGATATTTAAGACTGCGCAACGGGTCAGCCGATGTGTGGTATTGACAGAAGGGTTGGAGCTTGATGAGTTTTTGGAAGAGCAGAGGCGCATGGGCCTCCTCCCCAATGATGAAATAATTATTGTGGATGAATCGCAGCGAGAGCATTCCACTGAGGAACTGAGTCGCGAAATTAACAATTTACTGAGAGAGAGAAATGGGACTTGCAACAGGGCACCTCAGGAGTAAATCGCGCGCTCGCTGACGATTTTGAGCTCTTTAAGAACCTAATGAGCCAATACTACAGGATATCCGAACAACTTCACGGGAATCTAAACATACACATCCACATATAATCTTATTCTTCTATTCTAAGATAATATTTTAATAAAACCAACATTGGTAACTTCTATGTATGTATACTGGCGAACTTTTTAGCAAAATATAGTAGAAGAGCTGTCATATTAATATTAGAAACTATTGTCTTTAGCTCAAATATTTACTCAATATTGTCTAACAGCTCTGATATCATTATATTGATGACTTTTAACTTTTTAGAAATCTTACTGTGATTTTTTACAATTTACATTTTCGTTAATATTTACTATAAAATTGTATTATTTTTTGACGCAAATGAGTTTTTATATTTCTACTTGTATTAAAGTGAACTTTATTTGTAAATAACAACGGCTTTTAAAGTTGCCTGATGACATTAAAAACCAGAATTAACTTCTTAAAAAAAAATTAGATGCATCTTGTAATTATTATGTGTCAAAAAAGGGGGTGTGACATTGTATTAGAAAAAAAGGGCCCAAGGGATGTAATGTAAGGCCTCGTCCAAAAATTGAAAAACGAGTGCCTTGTTTGGTGAAAAGTCAAAAAAAATGTGGAAATAGAATGTGTACTAAAATTTGGAATGAAAAAAAAAATGTTTGATGATGTTAGATATAAATTACAAAAGACTTTTACTAAATTTTAAATGTCAGTTTAACTATATCAAGGATTTCAATCCTACAGAACGTAAAAATTTTTTAAATTATATACTTATTTATCTACATAATAATGAATTGCATTTCTTTCTGGAATATTATGTTGTATTTCTATTGTCAGGGTAATCATTGTCGAGTTTTTTAATGTAACCATATTGTTCTACATTTTTTTTAATTTGTTGGACTACTTATAGTTCCGTTTTACTCGATAAACATAATTGTAGTCCTTGGCTTGTTCTATGTGCATATCTCATAATAATAATATAAATGTCTATACAATAAGATTAAAATTAATTATCTGTCCGCTCTCTCAAGATGCTTTAAAAATTTCACATGTCTGAATTTTAAGCTTAGGGTAGGTACGTAAGGAAAACCTTAACGCAGGAAGCAAATCAAGGTGCGTTTTACCGGATTAAAGTTGATAGTATCCTTGGCTTGTTCACTGCGCATAACTGGTAGTAATAATAAAATATTTAATCAATTAGATGATAAGATGTTGCTTAAAAAATTTTCGTTTACTTGAGTTTGTAGCTTAAAATACTTAGGAAACCAGGGAAAATTTAAAGCCCAGAATTATAGCAGGACCTAGCAGCTCAAATTAATATACTTTAATAATTTCATATCAGTTATTCAATGGTCTTACGTGATAATTTAGTTCTTGACTTACTAATAGAATTATCCGAAAAAAAGGAGAGAAAGATTGAGTACGTTTCTGCTACTAGTTAGCATGGGCCTATAATTTGCTATATCATTAGTCAGTATATTAAACACTTATAAATGTTTCGTGTAAAAAACATAAAATCAAAAAAAAATATGTCAGTATATTATTATGCATGCATAGATTTTTCCGCCCGTCGCGATATAGTTTTTAAGGAGTTATATGTGTCAACTTTGTGAACTATTTTAAAGGAAATAAATGTATGTCTACAACAACGTGTTACTTTTATTCTATATACCCTCTGTTTTTCCGTTCCTCCTCTTTTATTCTTCTATATATTTTTAAAAGTATATGTTATATTATAATGATAATTTTGTGAAAACGGTCTTTATGTGGTATTTTAATAAGCTTGATTGAGAATGAACGCTCGCTGGAGTGGCTAAAAATTAAATGACATGAAATAGATTCATTTAAAGTATAATTATAAATACTGGTGACCACACGAAGATCTAAATTCAGTCCTTAACATAATAAAACTTGACAAAATGTAGCAAATATGATGTGTAATTTTGCAAATTGTGTTGATAACGCGGTCGACCAATAATTAATTTAAAAATATCTAGTCTACATTTACGGGCGATAATTTTTCGTGCTAAAGCAATTACCAAACAAACATTACATAGTTCTACAAATTGATTTGAATAATTTTTTATTGTATTAATATTTTTTTGTTGGTTCAACGGAAAATAGAAATCAAGTTTCAATAAAATAAGCACTGATGTACGTAGTGATTATATTGTTATTAATTACAAGAATATTTTTAGATACTATTTTATTTGTCAATAAGAAAAATGAAATTGATAAATGAGTTATGAATATTGATTATATGAATATAATACCAATACGCATAATACAAATAAATGATTGAATTAAAAATAGATTTTTTTAAACTTAATCAGGCTACTTCGTTTATGCAGCCAACGTTCATCGATTTTTATGATTTATTACATCAAAAACAGATAATGTTGCTGGTGCCTAAAAATGCAGGAGTAGTATTGGAGTCGGAGTATTTTTGCAATCACCATAAAAATTAGAATAAAATAGAATAGAAATAAATTTATTCAATGTTCCATAATACAAGAAAAACATAATACAACACAAAATACAAACAGAAAAGAAAGAAAAGCAATTTCAGTACATACATGTTGCATATTACGTAGGTATGTATGCACGGTAATGACACGTGAGGCTTACTAAAAAGAACGTTATGAAATAGTTAGTAGTTTGTTAAACATACTTTATTTTACCCTAATTATGCTTTATCTGTTATACGTCAGTCAACATGAAGGAAATATTCTTTGTTGTGTCTGAAAATGTAATGCGACATCTATTGTGAAAGAAAAAATATGGCACCTAAAGAGCATTAAACATACTTTATTTTACCCTAATTATGCTTTATCTGTTATACGTCAGTCAACATGAAGGAAATATTCTTTGTTGTGTCTGAAAATGTAATGCGACATCTATTGTGAAAGAAAAAATATGGCACCTAAAGAGCATTTAAGATATCTAGTATTAATACAAATCGCTAGATGGCGTTATAAATGAAGCCATTTTTTTGTAATGTCCGAAAATGTAGTGTGACATCTATTGTGAAAGACAAAATATCTGTACCCATCTAAAAGTAATTGAAGATATCTATTATTAGTACAAATCGCTATTTCACGTTATTTACAATGCCATCTTGCGATTTGTTTCGGTAAACTAAACGTCTACAAGAACCATAAAACTAGAGAATAACGAATATTCACCTTAAGAGGAACCCACGTTGGAAGGTCTACCTAAATGTTACGTTCTACGCTAGATGGAACTTATCACATAGAATGCGACTAAACGATAAGGTTCCATCTAGCGTCGAATACAACTTTTAGGTAGACATATGAGCTTTCAACGTAGGCTTTAAGAGGGTGGTATATTCGGAATTCTCTAGTTATATGGTTCTTGTAGAGGATTGATAAATATCGCCATCTAGCGGTTTGTACTAAAACTAGATATCTTCAATGACCTTTAAGTGGGTACAGATATTTTGTCTTTGACTATAGATGTCACATTACATGGGCTACGCATACATCCTATGGGCCACCGGCTACTTACAAGCCACACGAAACGCGAAAGCACATCTGTCACTTTATGACGTACAAGCAAGAGTAACTCTCCGTTATTCGAATTTAAAATAAAAATAAATAAATTAAAAAATAATTGGCACTCATACATAGAACTGAATCTAAAAATACTTTTTTTCATTAAAGCTGTATGTGACGGGTGTCCATAAAAAGGTCTTTAAAAATGACATTAAGGTCACTAGAACCATTTTTCGTCAAAATCAAATGTTTGAAAGATAGACGCCTCCAAAGTGGAAAAGTGAGTGTCCCTCCCCCTCTAACTTTTAAAATAAGAGATTGAGAAATCTTAAAAATATAAATCCTGTAGATCTTAAAGAAAGCTTTCTACGAAAGTTGGTTTGGGCGAGATATCACTATTAGTTTTTAAGATATTCTGAAAACATTTTTGAAACCTTTCAAAGCCTGGCAACCCTTATCCTTGACCATATTTTCTTAGGCAACCTTATACTATTTAACTCGTAATAATTTTTCCTACATTTTAATATATATACATCGTCGTTAACAGATGGGTGCAATTATTACCAAAAATTAATAACTTCAAAGCCTGGCAACCGTTATCCTTGACCTTATTTTCTCAGGCAACCTTATACTATTTGACTCGTCATAAACTTTCCTGCGTTTTAACATATTTATGTATATACATAGTGGTTAACAGATGGGTGGAATTACTACTAAAAATTAAGGTTTTAAAATTTAAATTAAACATAGCCTTGACCATTTTTTTAATGGCAACCCTCTTGGTAAACGTTAACAAACATATTTAATTTCCAAAAATACAATTTTCACCTGGTTAACAGATGGGTGAAGGTCGCACTTACTTCGAATCTTAGACCATAAGCTTTGTGACCCAATTCACGAGAGAAGCGTTGAGATGAAATAGGAAATAGTGTATTACTTAGATCGCTGTTGTAGAGGCGTTAAAAGTATAAATATAAATCGTCTTCGTGCACATCTGAGGATTTCGTATATCGTTGTAGATGGGCATTGTGTATCACACAGTTCGCGGAGGTCGACACTTAAAACTTTACAGAAATATTCATCCAACTGCGAAGTTGGAACGTTATCTTAAAGCGTGAAGCTGCAAGTATCGTTGTTTTGTTCTTGTTGCTTGTATCCGGGCTTGAAGTTTCAACTTTATATGGACATATTAAGAAGTAATGGTTATAGTTATATTACTTTGCTTGTAAGAGGTGTAGTGCAGAGCAGTTGAGTGTAGCTGGCACGACAGGGGAGGAGTTTCCGGTGGCCTATTGGAAGAAGAAGAGGGAATAAACGTAGGTAACAAATCTTCGCAAGCATGCACTACTACGCCAATTTTAGATTACATGTAAATCTGTGATCATACTATTATTATAATAGCTAAAGTGTATAATATATATGTTTGTTACACGTTCACACGAAACTACTGGACGGATAAGGATGAAATGTAGCACAGATTTACATAAGCAAACGGGAGTAATGTGAATATACATTTTGTACGGATGGCAATGAATAGTTCGCTTGGGATATATTTTAAGCGAATGCAGCCATTGGAAATAGCTAGTTTAATTCTATTGACCTTCCGAATGCAACGTCCGCATTGAAACCCCAATCAATCAAACCGTTCTTAATTATAATATTAGACACTAACCTGGGGAGTCACAAATCACACTGCTTCACCACTATGGACTAAAACTTTGATTTGAAAAATTTAATAATATTTCTTAAATGGTTCTAACCTTGGTGTGGTGATAGGGTTCAATAGTTCAAGGCAAATTCAGATATCTTTACAGAGGGGGCAGTTCTGTGTTCTTATAGAAAGAGGGTAGTAAAGGGCAGGAGAACCCGGGGCTCCTCACTAAAGGCGAAACTGATTGTGCTCCCGGTGCTTCTTATTTCGTTATTCAGTACAAGCCCTTGCCGTGACACAGCTGATTCCCACCTAGAGCTGCGATTTAAAAAAGTAAATGGTTTTCTAGGAAATAGCTACCCCAATACTTTTAGTTTAAATAGTAGTACTTTAGTAACTAGCTATACCCTGCGTGCCCCTCAAGAATGGTATCTTACTTTCTTTTCTACACTTGTGCCGATGTTTTAATACCTTTTTCACAAAAATATGGCTCAGTCACTCCTTCATAGCTAACACCCCACCAAACCATCACTGAAGTCCGATAATGCCCACGTCGCACACTGTCTACGACTAATTGGGAAGCTTCCTTAGTGCTTTGAGCATAAATACGGTCATTTTGTTAGTTGATTGTTAAAAAATTGTCTCATCCGTAAACAATTTTTTTCTGTGACCCTTTGCGTACCGCTTCAGTAGTTGTTTCGATTTTACCACCCCATTCATCTTTAATTCATCAGTTAAGAAATGGCCAGTGCGTCTCTTTTAGGCAGCAAGTCCTATATTATGATCTCTTAAAATACGCGACATGTTTCTAGGTGAAATCCTTATTTCCCGAGATAACTTTTTTGCTTTCTGACACCATGTCTTCGAATTCTTTCTGGACCACTGTTTTCGTACAAACAGGACGTGGACGGCCAGATCTTTCTCTGTCACAAACAGAGGAAGTCTCATTGTACCTATTAATAGCCCGGTACACAAACATTTGACTAATACCATGTGTATGGAGAGTTTTAAAAATTGCATTGGGAATCGCTGTGATTGCATTACACAAAGTAGGCATGGAACCTACTTTGTGTAATGCAATCACAGTGATTCTGTTCTCTTTACCAACCCACTTCATTTTAATATCGCAAAATATTGTACTTCGTATTGGCGCCAAAATGAGAAAATACAATGAACAATCGTATAAAAATGACAGATTCCAAATTCAAATGTAATAATTTTTATTTTTTATTGTAACAGTATTTATGGCCAGACTAAGTATATAGATAAAATCTAAACAAAAGCTGTTAAAGATCTCTAAACTGCTAAATATCGTTGAATAAACGTGAATGGTCCTATATCGAACCGAGTTACTAAAATCTTTACTTATATGAGTTGTTACAAAAAAATGTTGTTATTATTTTGTATCTTTTGGTTCAAAGGTTTAATGAACATGTTCCTAGATAATCCTATTAGACAATCTTGGCTCACCTTCACCATCTCAAAGAGAAAAAACGGAACCCTTATAGGATCGCTTTGTTGTCCGTCTGTCTGTACGTCCGTCAAGACCTTTTTCTCGAAAACGCGTGAAGGGATTAAGCTGAAATTTTTGTCAAATGCGGAGGTCAGTTACGTCTTGATGCCTTGAAAATCACATGCTATAAGTTCTTACTTCTACATCTACATCGTGCTATAAGTTCTTACTTCTTGCCAAATTTCACAACTCCAGGTCAACGGGAAGTACCCGATAATTTTTGGGTTTTCGACAAAGTACGTTTTCATACAAAATTTGTGCATAATTGGCTATAATTTTTATTGCGTTAAATTAGAAGTGTGATTTTTGTCAACTTAAGCGGCAGGCGTAAAGTTACAATAATTGAAAACCATGCATTACGTTTGGATTGTTTTTCCCATTCATACGGAACCCTCGGTGTGCGAGTCGGACTCGCACTTGGCCGGTTTTTATCTGTGCTTACAAACTTTCCCATTTATAATATTTGTAGGATTTTAATATTAGAGTTTAAAAAAAATAATTTATAATGGGTACTGCGAATTGACAGATAAACTTCATGACTTGAGATTTTTTAATGAACCTTTTTCCATGTGGCAACTTTTTATGGCAGTTCTTCTTTTAAAAAATGTGCAACATTCGATTATCGACTTTTAGTTGTGTTTTTATTCAGCTTAGACAAGAATGATGGATAATTCGAAAAATCGAGTGATATTTGAATACGAGTTCAAACGCGAAACTAACTATGCAGAAACAACTCGCAATATCAATGTTGCATTTGGAGAGGGTACTGCTTACGTACGCAACGTGCGATTTTGGTTGAAACGCTTTCGTGATGGAAACTGTGAATTGAAGAATGAACCTCGTGGGAGAAGCATACGCAGGTATAACAGTGGATGGAAAAAGAAGATTGAGATAACTCACTTGCGTCAAATCAATAAAATAAAAAAAATATGAAAAATGGATGCCTCTTGGTTTAACTGATCTGCAGAAAAAATACATGTTGAAACTTATATTATGGCCTTGTTGAATCGATACATAAAAGAAGGATTATTGGAACGTTTAGTTTAGTTTACTTTATTTTAGTTACTTTCACAGTATTATGTCTTACGGCATATTGTTGTGGGGAAACGATGCGGACATAAATAGTGCTGCAGAAGCGAGCTATTCGTGCAATTTACCAACTAGCCTCTACTACATGATTTAGAAATAAATTTAGGGGCATCGGTATACTGACTGTTTACTCTCAATACATTTTGGATAATATGTTGTATGTAAGAAAGAACATAAGTGAATTCAGTACGAAAATGATAATCATAATAGGAATACGAGAAACAGGCATAGACAATAGACATTATCACGGTATATTAATAAAGTAAAGAATTCCTTTCGGGGGTAATGCATATGCATAAAAACTTTAAACTTTTTTATAAAACATAGAAAGCGTCCAAAAACTTCGATTAATAAATTTAAAAAGTTCTTAAAGAGCGTTTGTGTAGTAAGGCATACTATAAGATAACAGATTTTATGACAGATACCACATCTTGGGATTAGTGCCCTCCTCCCAGGCTGTTTCTGTACCATAATTATTATAAATTCATAAATTGTATATCATTTACAATATGAAAATGTATTTGTATTTTATATTTTTTACTTTTATATTTCATCACATCATGAGGCCCGCTGAGTTTGTTTCGCCGGTTCTTCTCAAGACAGGGCTAGGGTTGAACTTGTGGTAGATATAGTTGTTGATGTTCAAAAAGTAATTTCTGAAATTATATTTTTATTAAAAACTTTTTCATTTTCATTTTCGTGACATGTGATGAAAAGTAAATTGAAGTGAAAAGAAAAAGTGAATTGAAAAATGCATTGCTATTTAACTATAGCTTTCACCAACCTTGTCAATCAGATAATAACGGCAGATATCTACTTACTGTACATAACTCCGACCAGTGATAACAAAAAAAAAAAAAACTAGCAATAAAACAGCCCCGACTCATGTATTGATCTTTACTACTATTGTTCCATGATGACGCGAGACCTCATACAGCACGAGAAACAGTTTAACGGTACATCCCTTAAGGTTGTAGAGAGATTCCGATATCTCGGTCATATCGTCACGAGCGACCTAAGGGATGAAGAGGATATTGAGCGAGAACGTAGGGCGTTGGCAGTGAGGGGAAATATGATTGCTCGCAGATTCGC
>LUGF01057332.1:163480-184115 GCA_001625245.1 Calycopis cecrops | reverse complement strand
GTCTTTAGCAACGTCTTTAACAGTTCGTGTTATATTATTGTACAAAAGTTTCTTGGCTGAAATCAGGTCGTGCCCTACTTCTGCCTCGGAATGTCCACACTGGTTAAGCGATATGATATCGGTTTAGTTGCCTCCATATATTGTAATGTGAATTACCACTTCTTAACATAGCAATGGCTCTTATATAAATATGATGATATTAAGATTTATAAAAATATGCAAATTTGAATTACAATACGGACATAGGTACAAGACATCTTAAACCTATATATTTATATAATACTAGCTGCGCCCCGCGGTTTCAACCGCGTAACTTTCGATCCCGTGGGAATATCGGGATGAAAAATAGATTGTTGGCCGATTCTCAGACCTACTCAATATGCTCACAAAATTTCATGAGAATCGGTCAAGCCGTTTCGGAGAAGTATGGCAACGAAAACTGTGACACGAGAATTTTATATATTAGATAAAAGTCCCGGAAGACTGCAGATTATATCTACTTTAAAGCAGCATTAAGTCCAAGTTCGGTAAGAGCCGACTCTACGCTACCGCTACTCCGAGGACCTTCGTCCCAAGCAGGCTAATGATTGTAATTAAAACAATGTTACGATCATGCGATGATTTTCCATTCGATAATAATCGATTTCATGTTGATTACAAACAAAGTATGAAGTATTGCTCGCCGTCTAAAGGTAAAAAATAAAAGAGGAAACATTTTAAAACTGAAATCCAATGAACATCCTGTGTCCACATTTCACTTTCAATTATTTTATGTGATGTTCGTGAAAAATCCTTTGTTGTATGCCCATGTGTGAAATATTTGAAAAATGACGTCTTCTGGCTGTCAGCCTTGGACTGGCCTGTGTCATGGTCATAATGCAAATCGAAAACTCTGTGTCCCGACGCCGAACAGTGACAAGAGAATACTTTTTGCAGCTTCAAAAGAGATGATAAATAAATTGTTCTTTGTAAATTACGTTGTGTTGTTTCGTGTGTAAATACGTGAGCATTTAGGTACTTGGCGTTTCAAAGATTGTGAATATGTATTTAATTTAAATTACGCGTATCAATATAGCATCGCTGATCGACTGATAATGTTTCTATATTACAAATCATGACTTAATAAATCCTCTGATAATGCTAATGAAATTTTGGCGGCACACAGAATCGCTTACTACTTACGCGACGTCACTGGCCCAACGGCATACCTGGTATGGATGTCAATGGGCGTCATCACTCACCATTGAGTGAGCCATTTCATCTTTTTTGATAAAAAATGAGGTTTGCACCTCTTCCCCTTTGCAGTGTGTAACTAAGTCAATATGTAAATTTATCTAAACAACTTAGTCATGTCCATGGTCATCCGCATGATTGTTATGCACAATGTCACTGTGAACTAAGTAAAACTACGGATTGTAAAGTATCCTATTCTTGTCTGTATTTATTTGTTTTTATAATTTCTCTGAAGCTGACCTAAAAATAGACTTCTTGTATTTGGACAGTGATAATATAAAATACGTAGTTAATTACAGAAAATCTAACTGGTTATTTGCAAATAATAGACATACATTTATTGTAGTTTCTTTTCCCCCCTAAAAGGTCGTAACTGTTAAGAAGAACAATTCCTAAATAATGTGTGGACCAAATATGTCGTATACCCCCTCCACACCATATTGCCCCAAAAACCATATATTCCATATAGTTCGTAACGAATGTCATTTTTATTCTTTTCAGGAATTCGTCGATATCATGCTTAAAAGAATGGACTTGGACTTGGACGGTGTGATAAATTTCAAGGACTTCCATGGATCCGTCCTTACTACCCCATCGCTCTTGGAGTTTCTGGGGTATTGTATCCCGGAGAGACCAGCGGTGTACTCCTTCATAGCTACTTGGTGCCCAAACTGGGGCAGAATGTGATCAGGATCAGGAGGAATCAGGATTAACTTGCTACTTTGTATACTAATGAAATTACTTTTATAATAAATTCTATTCGTTTGATTCCATGAGATGTTTTGTTTTTCTGATATGCAAATATTAACATTGACTCTGAGAGCGAGTTGGTAAGTGAGGTAAATTGTAATTAGCATTGTTAGAATATTTAGATTTATATTGTGTATATAGCAGTGAATTTATAAATTTATTTTCTGTATCTTAATTGCATTTTTAAGTTACTGTCTAAATACATTTAAAATGTTACACATTCTGTTAACTTTTATGTGAGGATTGTTTGTTTTTTATAGTGTTATTGGTGGGGATGGATATACTATATGGAAATTTGTCTTCTATGATGTTTATCTCCTGAAGTCATTGAATGAATATAACACAATTTAATTAAAATTATTAACTAAACTAAATACAATTAATTATGTTAATTTAATTAAAATTAACATAATTACTGCTTCGATATTCCGTTAAGAGCTCATGTGGCGCGATATCTTAATAAACACTCTATGCTAAAAATGAAGCAACGTCGAAAGCTACACTTGGCATGCCTATTGTTTGGAGTTTTAAAATATCGTAGGCCAAAATATCTTTAAGATAAGCTGACGTGGATGTCTAGAAAATGTGCAAAGTAGCTATATATAGAACGTCATGGTTCAACAGCCTTCAGAGGTGGTTTTCGGTACGCAGCTTCCAAGTGCTGGATAAATATCCCACCGCTTATTAGAGATCTGCAAAATTTACAAACATTTAAAGTCGGATAAAAAAATTATGTTTGGAACACCAGAGAGGTGAGGAAGAGCTTAGGCACAGATACACGCACCATATAATTTAAATCTTTATAAAATGTATACAAAATATTTAAATATAAATATAAAATAAGGAAGAGTGTGTTTTAAATTTCGATTTGAAATGATCCTTAAAAATACATCGAATTGATTAATAACAATATTACACGAATGTATCGACTTCAAGGTCAGTGGCGTCGGCCTACCGTGAGTCGCGAGTGGGTGTACGTGGTGACCAAGAAATTTTACAACATTGGACAAAGTAATTGTATCTAATTATTTTTTTAATATTTTTTATTTCATAATTCGAATTTATTATTGATTCCGAACCAAACCTGAAAATTTGGCCGGTGACCAAAAAATAACCCTGTATAAGTTTGTCAACTAATATAACCGACTGGAGTAAACAGACAATTGAGCTGTGCATTCATTTGGATTGTTGCATTTCGTGTGGATTTCGGTCTTCATAGGCGTCGGGAGCCATAAAGGTTTCGACAAAACATTTGCCCCCTTATACTGTACAAAATCATAAAAAGTTTGGTAAAACCAAATGTGCATGCCTTAAGCACTCGTGTCATACGTATGTTATTTAAATTAGATACTCATGATAACATATACGTTTTTCACCAAAAATTGCTTTTTTTATTTTTAATTTTCAAATAGTTTTATGGTAAACTTGAATCTTAAAGAAAATAAGTTATTTTATATTTATTAGACATCATAATGTAAAAATAAAAACTGCTTCAGATAAAAGCGATTATTACCAATATAAATTACATAATTTTAGTCGAGAAACGTTGGTAAACATAAATTAATAAACGTTAGACTAATAAAATTGTGCTGGCAGCTTATATGAATGACGCAATTAAAACTTAACCATAAAGAATGTCTCTTACCATAATGTTTTAAGTGCGCGAACGCGATTTATTCAATTATACACTCTAACGTTGTGAAAATAAAGTCTCAAGTGGCTTTACTCTCAGAGTAAAGCTCACTGTTGAGGGGTTTTATATTTTTTGTATTTGTATATTAGGCTGCCTAAGATGTAAATTTTTTAGTTTCAACAGTACACATTTGATTTTTTACAATAAAACGAATAATAATTGAGTTATGGTTTTCTAATCAGTTCGTCACAATAGATTTACGGACCTATTGAAATAAAATTTAAATCGATTAGTTATGTTTTTCAAAAGTTATGGAGATTACAGAGAGAATGTTATATGTTTTTCATAGAATTTTTTCTGAAAAATTCATTTTTTTATCTAAATTGTGGGTTGGATTGCTGTTTATTGTTTAGAAAAATGACCATTTTTCTTTTATTGTGGTATGAAGGCCAACCTACTTTAAGCACTATATTATTATTTATTTAAAATAAAACTCTGACCGAACCCAGTTTTTGATTTTTAGGCGAGAGTAGAGCATACCTACGCTCGCGCTTAAGGCATGCAATATAATAAATAATTTTGTTTAACCCACTTACCTTAATATAGGAATGCTAAGTAACATGTATGTACTGAGTGGTGTAGAATGCTCTTCAAATCGTCCTGACCACTGTCACTATCACGATCCTATTTGTTCTATGTTTCGAATATAGCTGTGGCCATTGCAAATATGAAAATACACAATAATTATACAAGGTAGATAAAAGCGAGAGTCATTAAATTAAACCACATATACTATAAGTGCCTACAGTTAATCCGAAACTATTAAAAAAAAGTTTAAGACAAGTATATGAAAATCTTTAATTCAAACAAGTTAAATAGCGAAAAATTGTAATCATGCTTTGTACCGACGCGTAAAACCTGGCACGGGGTGAATGATCCAGATTATGGGCGAGTCGACTTTCAGCTGACCTATAGAGTGTACGAAGTGAGAAAAACTTTAAAAAATTCCTGTGGCTAAGCTATTGTTTCGATTGATCTGATTTTCGTAGTGTAGCCTGGAAATACACTAAATACGTGGTTTCATTTAATGCCTCTCGCTTTTATCAACCTTGTATAAAAATGTCAGTCTACTGTAAGGTTGTTTATTTTCTTTTATTTTTTTATTTGTTTTTTCCCGTGAAATTATATTCTTTTTATTTTGGTAGTAAGTATTGCTATTTGTACAATTTTGTGCTAATAAGAACGTGGTGGTAAATAAACGGTCATTTTTATAACAAATCTGTCGTAATATGACTGGTCATATTTTAATGTTGTAATCTGTTATACCTGTATCCGTTTAGTTATCTTACTTAGAGGTTTCAACGGAATACCAGTGCTGTTTCATGACAGTAGTAACATACTGAGTTGGAACCAATTTGTGGCACATATAACATTATGTACATTTCTTAGGCATTGTTTTAATTCTTTTCTATTTAATTTAAATGGTATGATTATGTATCGCAAATAAATAATTCTTAATCTTATTACTCTTTATTCTTATTATTCTTGGCCAAATAGTGGCTTGTTAACTTTAAGCTAAGTAGGGCCGACACTGCTGTTGTACTCACAAAGCAACGAATATGCATAACCTTTATGCTAATGTTTATGGCTTGATAGAAAACAAGGTTCTCTCCTTGTACCTCTGTAAAATTTAAAAAAAAAATCTTGGCATGGAACAATAATAATTTTACCCACCATATAATATTTTCTTCTTCATAAGCTCGTTCACTATATTAACTGTTTCTGTAATGTACGCGTCCGTAGACCGAGAGCGCTCACCGCGGCGGACTTACGTGTAATTTACAAGCCTCGTCACGTCTTCATTCACCTAGTAATTGTAGAGAGCAGCTCGAGTCGCCCGTGCTGAAATAATAATTTTGTTTAACTCTTACCTTACTATAGGAATGCCAAGTAACATGTAAGTACTGAGTGGTGTACAATGGTCTTTTAATCGTCCTGACCACTGTCACTATCACGGTCCTATTTGTTCTGTTTTGAGTATAGCTGTCGCCATTGCAAATACAGTAAGTACACAATATAAAAATATACAAGGTAGATAAAAGTAAGAGGCATTAAATTAACCCACTTACGCTATAAGTGCCTACAATTAATCCGAGACTATTAAAAACAAGTTTATTACAAGTATACGAAAATACTTTTTTCAAACATGTTAAATAGTGAAAAAATGTAATCATGCTTTGTACCGGGTAGCTACAGCGAGCACGGGGTGAATGACCCCGGCCGGTCATAATCGGCGATCAGATGCCATACAGAGTGTACGAAGTGTGAAGAAACTTCAAAAAAAATCTATGGCTAAACTATTGCTCCGATTGATCTGATTTTTGTTGTGTTGCCTGCAAATGATACACTAAAAGTAGTTTAATTTAAGGTCTCTCACTTTTATCAACCTTGTATATATTGAGCCTCGGATACGTTTTATTTATTGGGTCACTGGCTTTCTGTCTGCCGCATTAATGCTCAGCTAGGGATCCTGAAGTTCTATTCCTGATTCAGACCAAGATACAGGTTTTTTATTGTGTAACTAGTCTACAACCTTGAAGTCGATGTCGTAATATCTTGTCATGTGGGATATTCTGTCAATTTATTCTTTGTTCCGTTCTTTAGACGGAGCACTGTGCTTTTGTGTACACGTTCACTTACCTTCTTGCGTATTATATGATGCGAGCTAAGATCTCTGTAAAGCATAATATGATACGAAATCTCGACCAAGAACACTATTATTATTATGCTACTTCTCAGAACCTAAGTAACTCAATACTTAAGGAAACACGCCAAAAAGACTGTACAAATTGCTGTACAAATAGTGATGTTTGCCACTCAATTTCCTGTGTCTACCTCAGGGAACTGGTGTTATATTTGCTGCTGTTGTTATTACTCACGATCTGTCGTTTCGGTTCAAGATATTAGGCACAATTATCTAGAGAATTGAGTCGAACAAAGACCTGACCCGCAAATCGTATTGAATAAAATGGTCATCTCTGTGTACTACTCAAAAATTCTAATTTTACCTGTGATGTAGCAATATTTTCCCATCATCAATAGTTAAGTAGATGTGTTGCACTTCTTCATCTCCAATTGTTCATCGGCTTTTCAGAAGCCGTAGGAAATGCGATACAGTAGCTTCCTCTCGTAAGCCAGTGTCTTGTGAGCGACAGGCACGTCCTCAGTCGTACCGAGTAGATTCCGCTGCAATGAAACATTAACACTCTTACTAACACTTAATCCCCTCAGTGTTATAAAAAACTAAAAGCACATCAATGTCAGGGGAAGAGACATAGATTATTGAGACATAGATTATTCACTGTAAAGTGATTTATCTTCAGCTTGATTAAAAACTCAAGCGCCACAACGAAATTCTCTGTCACGTAATTAAATAACCCGTATAAAAGATTAAACAACTAAGCGTGGGCCAATGAGGGCTTTAGTAGTGTCATTGGACGAGGGATCAGACACGAGACGACGAATACTTCGCCTTTGAATGTTCTTTGACGTTAAGTGTCTTAGTTTTTTTAAAGAACATGCTTGGAATCTTTAAGTTATAGCGATGATATTTTACGTATTAATTTATTGAGTGTGTAAAAGAATACAAGACAAATCGTCTTGTATTCTTTTAATAATTTAATTTCAAAGTATATAATATAATTTTAAAATTAGAAATAAACTCCGAACTTAAGAAAAAAATCATTAATGCTGTCGAAATATCGTAACTTCAGAGGTCATCTAAGAGGTAACTAATCTATAGGTACAAATTGTCGTGTAGCACGGAGACTTACGTGCTGTGGAAATTAATTACTGGCACTCATAGATATCTGCACAATCAGAAAACTCGATAGAGCCCTGCTTTTTTATCAAGCCCTTCTTGTGCATCTAATTCACAAACCGTATCTCTCAATTCGGAAGCAGCAGTACTACCTCCTACAAATTTTAAAATATAGAAATAATACTAATCTTTATAAAATAATGCAAAAGTGGAATAAGAGGTTGTCGTATGGAAGCTGAATTGGCCTGGTTCAGCTGAGGCAGTGATTCATGTCTCACTAAACACGACAGCATAACTGTCGGTGGCATAAGGTACGCGAGAGGTACCTCCCGAGTCGTGCTGTGTACGTCGTAATGCACCATATAACCAGAACATGTTATGCAATGCATTATTTAAACAGAACATGTTTATATATAGTGCTAGTATATATTATATTCTGCGTTGTTGGTGTGGATGATGTTAAAAGTTATAAAGTTACGTCTCAGCTTCCGGCTCTAATACAAGAGAAGCGAAGTTGGGAACGAAGCCGCGAGCGACGGTCCAAGTTCTCATTGTTTTAAACAAATACTTGTGTAAAAATTAGGCGGGGTTGGTTTCTCTTTATAGTTGACTAGCTGTACTCGACGCATGCTGCTACGCCAACAATTTATTACCCATTAAAAATACATCATGATCATACTGATTTTTATGACAATCGGTGGAACGGGGCAGAAGTTGCTACTCTGCAGCGCCACCTGGTGGCGAGTGGCATCAATGAGCATATCATATTTGTTTCCCCTGTATAAAAATACATGGGCATACTAATTTCTATGACAATCGGTTGAAGGGGGTAGGACGGGAAAAGGCAGATGATAGAAAAAAAAATTTTTTTTTGAGTTCATCGATGACATACAGACAAATTTCGTTACTCTTACCGGCTGAACCCCCACTGTGCTTTCTCCTCGGACTGTACGTTGGGAACACGGGCACGCTTTCGCAATCTTCCGCGAACACGCCGGTGCCTGGCCGCTTTCGCAGCCCCTCCACGTGGAACACAGCAAGGTGCGCCAGAAAACACATAGGCGCGCCTTACCTCCTAGGCCGCAATCCGCAGGGCGATGGACCTACCCCGAGACCACCAGCCAGACGACAGTGAGAACGGCAGTGACACACCGCATCTCCTCTTCCTCTGCGGCCCCACCGTCAACTCATCTGACGGTGCGCCCCTGTTCATTCGAGGGAGATAGTGTTTGCGGCAACGATACACCGAGACGCTTCTCCTCCCAAGACCCCTCTTGGCTGCAGAGGCCTGAAAACTCCGACACCCGCACCCCCCTCGGACGCGTCTAGAGCGGGTCCACGGCTAAGCCCACTCGGAGCGTCCCCTCCTGGGATCCCTCTTCTCTTCACCGCGGAGGTCCATATCACGGTTACTATGCCCCCTCACCACGACAAGGTGGAGATCCGTCGAAGGGGTACTTGTATTGGTATGTATTGATTGTCTTTTATCTGTAACAATTTTTATAATTTAGAAAATATATGCTGATGATATGACAGATGTTGAATAATATTTTTTATTTTTTTTTTAATTATTGTTGAAAAACACCTGGCAATGATTAATTTTTCATTTATTTTAATGAACACGACTTTTAAAGTATTGCATGGACCTAGTGTGGGAGTGGAAGTCTAAGGTTTCCAAATACGTAGATGTAGCAACAAGTTTGCTTTCTTTATATCTGTTCTAAATATATGCTGGCGTTAAAGTTAAAAACGTAAGTAGCCATAGTTTCTCAACATTGACTTTCTGGCGAATATCAGAGTTGAGATTCAAGTTATGTATAGTAGGGGTACTCGTTTATCTCGTGTATAAAATCTCGTGTCAGTATTGATGCTCAAACTTATCCGAATGTTATGAACTTTTTTGTGTCAGGTGTGGGAATAGGACATAAATTATACTTTATATTACTTTATATTTTGATATTTTGGTACTTATGCTAGTGGATCTTCATGGTGCAGTCTTATTATTTGCTCGCTTCGATACATTTCTTTAGCTAGAGAGGACTGGGGGATCGGATGTCTCTGAATCAAAAAGGTGCTCAAAAATATTCTAATTCAATTGGTAAATAATTTTAAAATGATGATCTGTTTTTTTTAATGTCCATCTATCTTGGATAGGGCCCTCGCTGTTGCTTGCAGTTACTGCCTAGAGCTGCCATGCTGCTGTCTAGTCAAATACTACCACACTGTATTGTTGCTATCAGCTGCATGTTGATGGCGAGCGACGTGCCTCGCGAACATCGGCTGCACATCGATGGCGCATACGCTGGTGCGCCTGTGCCGTACGCGTCTGCTGCGCGCGTCTGCTGAGCGCGTCTGCTGTGCGCGTCTGCTGTGCGCGTCTGCTGTGCGCGTCTGCTGTGCGCGTCTGCTGTGCGCGTCTGCTGTGCGCGTCTGCTGCGCGCGTCTGCTGTGCGCGTCTGCTGCGCGCGTCTGCTGCGCGCGTCTGCTGTGCGCGTCTGCTGTGCGCGTTTGATGTGCGCGTCTGATGTACGCGTATACTGTGCGTATGCGCAGCATGCGCATATGCTGCGTCACGCAAGGTCATTAATGCAGATTACCACTATCGTTTGTATCGTTGATGCGACATATGGATATTTTGGTAAGATCTTTCCTGTATTTTCGACCATGTGTTCCTTGATAGAACATTTACGACTAGTTTACTACCACTAGTACAATGATGATGTTGTATGGCAAGTGCTGAATACTTGTCACCGTAACCGTAACCGTAATTAAACATAAACCCTTAAAGCGTCATTTGAATAGTTGTGCCAACCCAAAAATGGATTGAAAGACATGTAACGAGTGTCTTTTCTGTTTCGTAGACATTATTTTGTTTTGGATATTGCTAGACAAAGATAATGGCGCATTAGATCTTGTTCATGTGGGGATGAGGCGTATCTAAAATTCGTGTTGTAATTACATTTGAAGAAAAGTGTAATGTACGAAAGGGCAAATTTAGTGGATCTATTACACAACCTAAACCTAAACCTAACATAACCTATAATTTTAAAATATTCACAGTATATGTCAAGTGTCGAGCTGTTACTGTAGTGCGTGGTGCTTCGTATACGAGTGTCTGGCTCGAGCTGTGGACCTGGCACGTGCTGCTTGCCCGGATCGTGCTCCGCCCCAGCTTCGTGTTACGCCCCCGGATCGTGCTGCGCCCACGGATCGTGCTGCGCCCCCGGACCGTGCTGCGCGTCCGGATTGTGCTTCTGAATCGTGCTGCGTACCTGGCGCGTTCACCGCATAAGTGGCGTGTAGCGCATAAGTGGCGTGTAGCGCATAAGTGGCGTGTAGCGCATAAGTGGCGTGTAGCGCATAAGTGGCGTGTAGCGCATAAGTGGCGTGTAGCGCATAAGTGGCGTGTAGTGCATAAGTGGCGTGTTACGCATATACTCGTATTACATGTCGCGGGTGTTGCACTTGAGTACCAGAAATAGCCTCTTGCATTGTATCACACATTGTTCGAAATGTATATTGGGTACTTCAGTATAGACCTCTGTTAGTCTCCGGTCGTGTCGACTGACCGTTGAGCATCAGGGTGAATGAAGCCCAAGGGTATCGGGTTGCCCCGGACGTGTCATGTTAGCCTGTAAAATTAACTTTTCATTGAGCTTTGACGTTTTTCTGGGAAGAGACCTGTATAAAACCTATTATTTTTATATTTTAGTAGCCTTCGTTATGTGGTACCTACATGCAAATGCTATGTCAACATTAGTGTGACTCATATGTCTCAATTCATTAATTTTGTTATGAAAATGTTCATAAACTCTCTGTAGTTTAAAGTATTGCTGTTATTGATAGATTATTTTTGTTATGTAAAATGTTTTTACACTCTCTGTACTTTAAAGTATGGCTTTTATTATGACTCATATATTATGTCTCAATTGAATATTTTTGTTATGTAAAATGTTCTTACATTCTCTGTACTTTAAAGTATGGCTTTTATTGTGACTCATATAATATGTCTCAATTGAATATTTTTGTTATGTAAAATGTTCTTACACTCTCTGTACTTTAACGTATGGCTTTAAGTGCCTGGGCACACGGCGCGTTGCGGCGCCTGCGCGGCGCCGCGGCGGCGTGTCTCATACAAATATCAGTGGCCGGGCACACCGCCGAGACGAGGCGTAAGAAAGCATAAACGCTGTAACCCTCAGAAATTCGAAAATACGTTTTTTACACCGTTGGAATCAGATTTTTTTTCCGCGTCGAACGCACCGACTCTCGTTGCTGTAGGACGAAAAAAAAAATTTGCACAGCGTAAAATTTTGGTGATTTTTTACATATCTCAAACTTTAAAATGTTGTAACCCACCTTAAAACTAGTGTTTTTTGGTGTGAAGGCACTTACACCTATTGATCGATCGTAATCTAAAGTGTGACCATGGTTACTACGTTTATGCGGTACGTAAATTATATATACACTATAGGTTACAACACTTACGAGGTATGTTATAAAAGAAAATTAATCATTTAAATCCTTTCTTGGTTTATAATTTAAATCTTTAGATCAGTAACAGAGTTTTATGAATCAACAAAATTTAAAATACAACGCTCTTTACATCGTTTGAAAATATCATCCGTCAATTTGCAAGACAGAAACCTGTACAATACAATGTAACAGTTCTGAAGGGTCGTGATTTTATGGGATATGATAATGCCATAAACAATACATTAAAAAAAGTCAGAAAATATATATATATCAAAATTATGTGTTGCGACATTCAACAGGCGAAAATCAAATTTGATGGCGATCAAATATTTGATGAATCAGGAAACGGCCGAACCTTTGGGGAACGTAGGGAACATATTAGACTTAAAGCAACAATTATATCCAATTGGACTTCCTATATTATCTGAGGCCAAATACATGGATTTAAAAAAAATTGTAAACAAAAAAGTTATACCATCTCTCTACGCCAATGAATATTTGATTTACGTTCAAATAAGAAAGTTGAAGATCGTTTAGATCAAACGGACGAGGAAGATGATGTCTCAAAAAAACCAAAATAATTTAGTTTTGTTATTAAATTTTATCTAATATTAAAGTTATTAAGTTTTATAATTTTATAATGAAAAACATTTCGTAATACAATATTTGTTTCAACTTTTTTTTAAGTCTTATAATTCAACTTACAAAATAGTTATCACATTTTATCGATATTTCAGTATTGAATGATACATCAGTTACAGCACTTTCTGGTGTTAAAATTAAAACTTGCCTTTGTTTACAGCATTTTAAAGTGGAGAATATGTACAAATACAAAAAAAAAATACACATAAAAAAATTCTATTTGCTGTATTCGTTATTAAATAATGTCCAGGGAACTTTACTTGCAAATGGATAATTCCTTATTAAAGCTTATCAAAAACTGCAAGATATTGCTAAAGAATGCAAGCTTGTAGCTATAGCAGTTCAAAAGTTATGATTTTTTTTCTAAAATTTCAAAAGTTTTTTACCTCTGGTGTAAAGTTAATACATTCAGGGTTACAGCGTTTATGCTTTCTTGCGTCGAATTATATTTGACGACTCTGTTTTGACGTCACTTGCGTCACAAGGGCGGTACACACGCTTGATCATCGATGTTTTTTCTTTCCATTTTTTTATTAGATTTCTGTTTATTTTGATACCGGTTTAAAAAAAAATGAGTGGCAGTAAAGATAATATTATTTATATGGACTACCTTATTTCATTAGTGCAAGAAAGGTAAATTTTATGGGATAAGTCCAAAGAAGACTTTAAAAATAAAAATTTAAAATGAAAAGCATGGTAGCAAATTGCGAAAATTTATTTCCAGACTATGATAATTTTCTATCTGACAATAAGAATAAAATTGGTATCTATGTAATCTACATATATAAAAAGAATATTACATTACATCTATGCGGATGTCTATGGACGTTGGTAGTCGCAAAATATTATTCACCCCTTGCCGCCTCGTCTCGGCGGTTGACATCGACTCGTTTTATTTTTTATTTTATGGTATAGGGGAGTAAACAAGCAGTCGGAGCCATTTTCATGACTACCGACGCCCACAGACATCCGCATAGAGGTTATACAGATGCGCTACCCTCCTATCTTCTCCCACCACCTTGTTAGATTCTTGGAAAAAAAACTGTCCATCATTGTTCCTTAATGCAATAAAGGGACTGATCCAGTATTGTCGTACGCTTCTACGTCGTTTACGGCGTTACGGCGTAGGAGTGATAACAGACGTCTTCTACGATCCATTTTTACAACAGACTAACCTACGCTAGAGTTGCCTATCGATAGACGGCTATCGCTAAATTATCGATAGACTATCTATAGCAGCTGATGTCATATAAATAGTATCGACCAGACCAGCGCAGTGGTACAGGACACTGGTATTATATGTATTTATATAATAAAAATCTTAAATATATAAAATTTCTTACATTTATAAAACAATAAATGTATTTTTTGTCTAGTACCCATAACACCAAGTCCTTACGGTATTTAGCGCGGGGTTATTTACTAAAGTGGTGTAAGAAGTCCATAGATATTATTATTGTTATTATTATTACATAAAAGTAAGAAATAATGCCACAATGCATGCATGCATGTAGCCGAATTGGGCCAGCACGACCGGGGAGGTACCTCTCGCTTACATGAAATCAACGTAAAGTGACAGCTGTCTTTTGCATTTCGTACGATGTGTAAGTAGCCGGTGGCCTAAGGAGGGAGGAGGAGGAAGGGGGGCATCTGTATATCGTTTATGCGGATGTATATGGGTGTCGGTTGTCATAAAAATTGCTCCGATTTCACATGCCCCCTTATACTATAAAAAAAATCTTTACTATTAATAGTATTATAATGTAACAGTATCCTATCGATATTATTGCTTCAAATCAATAGTATTAGTTTATTTGTGATATTGATAGTATCGATAACATCGATAGTATCAATAACACTGTCCATATTGTTACTAGTTCTCAAGATCAACTATCGATAGCGAAACTATCGATAGCTGGACAACTCTAACTCTGCGGCGAAACAGCGCTGCGGCGCCGCAACGCGCCGTGTGCCCGCTGATGCGGCGAAATTTTTGCGGTGCGGCGTCGCAACGCGCCGTGTGCTCGCGCACTTATTGTGACTCATATAATGTGTCAATTGAATATTTTTGTTATGTAAAATGTTCTTACTCTCTCTGTTCTTTAAAGTATTGCTTTTATTGTGTCTCTTAATTATTTTTGTTGCGTAAAAAGTTTTATACACTCTGTTCTTTAAAGTATCGCTTTTATTGTTACTCATGTATGTCTCAAATGTTCTTATATTCTCTGCGTTTAGCATCGCTTTAATTGTGACTCATTGTAGGTCTCAATTGTTTATTTTTGTTGTATAACAAGTTGATGTAATAATGTAAAGATTATCAAGTTATGGCCGAGGCTTCCAACTTGATCAAAAGTATGTAAATGGAGCTCGAGGACGAACTCCCGTCAGGAGAAGCCGTGTTAGGATAAATCTGCACCCTGGCAACATTAGTCGATGATGTCCGCAAAATAACATGAAGGTAAATCTAGTAATGTAAATCTTCCCAACACTAGGCAAACATGACCTTTTATAGTGGCGTGATTTGTCAGTTACCCGCGTCCTATAAATTTATCACATTACAAGTCACTAGACTTGTAATGTGATAAATTTATATAAATCTAATCATTGACCTGGAAGGTATTCCCGCTGTACTGTAAGTTTGTTCATTTTATTAAGTGTTTTTTTTAATAGCATAAGTGGCAAACGAGCAGTTAGGTCACCTGATGTAAAGTGAACGCCAACGCCCACAGACATCCGTAACACCAAAGGTCTAACAGATGCGTTGCCGACCTTTGAGGAAAGAATAAGCTCTTTTCTTGAAGATCCCTAGGTCGTATCGGTCCGGAAATACCGAAAGTGTGAAAGTGTTAACGACTAGTTCATGCAAATATTACACATTTGAGTATTTGTAAAAGTGCTGTAGAAATTATGTTAATCCTGACTTTAATCATTAACTAAGATTGAGGTTTATTGGTTATTCTTTTCCTCAATTAGAGAGCTATAGTTTTCCGAATAACCGGTAAAGTAAATGATATGACGCTCACTATGCTTTTTATTTCTATTTCCTACTCCTGGTCTTTTAAGAGTATTATATCACGTTTCGTTGGCTCATTGTGCGAGAGAAGAGAAGGGAGCAATACGTCTGCTTAATAATTGTGCGGATGTATATGACGACAAAAATATCAATCTTTTGTTCGAACCAGCTACCTATTGATGTGTAATCGCAATTTTATCTGGTCAACTGTCTGTCAGAAGTTCCTTTCGCCAACGCACAACTCAACTCAACTACAATTTGTTTTCCAATTTATAATATATAATAAACCAATGAAATGGAAAACCAATGGGATAATACACGATGCAGAAAGAAAAAAAACAAAAATATCTTTATAGAATAAATTCAATTTAAGTTGGCTTAGTTACAATATTAATTCGGCATTCATTGAACCTTATCTTCTGCTTAATCTCACGTAATTTTATCTTTTACTTTATATATTTTTATTAAAATTTAAAATCTAATCTCGAATATAAAGGGAGCCTTAATAGGCTCGGCTAGGTTGATATGAAATTCTTGGCCTTAAAGACTTAGAAAGGTGCAAAGAATTCCAATTAAATTTAAACCTGCGGATAACGGTGGACTTGAAGTAGGACGAATTCCTAAAGAAAAAACCATATCAACTGGGAATAGGGTCGCCGACAGATGTTTTAAAACACTTTATATTATTACACGTTACCATATCCTACCCATATTGAAAAAAAATTTTTGAAAAAATTGAATACTTATTAAGACATTAGAATATAGAGGTGGCCGATGGCTGCGGAATATAGAGGTGGACAAGGAAGGAGGGCAACGCTTTTGCTTATCTCTGTGCGGATGTCTATGGACGTCTGTGGTCATGAAAATGGCTTCGACTGCGGGCTCGTTTGCTCCCCTATATCACAAAATGACATGTCGTCGAATAAAGCCGCTAAAAGAGAGTTAATTCCGGCTCCAGAAGATCGTCTATACGTCGTGTTTCGTGCGGTATGTGAGAGTATATCGCCTCTATTTAATGTCAACGCTTCTGCATTATCTCTATTTAAGGGCAATACTAGGTACAGTTTGGTTTCTTTCCGATGATTAAAGATTTCCAGCATAGATTCTGGACATCCAGGTCAGAGGTAGGTAAATAAGTTTCAAATACATTGTGTCTTTTCGAGTAGTCCTATTTATCAATCTAATTACTTCAAGAGATTCTGTTTCGCTCTAAAGTGATTGAAAGCAAGATATAATATAGATAGACAGATAAAAGCTTATTATCAATGGCATATTAAAGTAACAAAACTTAGAATTAAATTTCTATCAAAAGAGAAGAGTTTTCATTTCAAAGACCAACTCTTGCCTGTTATAATATCATATTTCTTGTTCTCACAAAATGCCAGCCCTAACTCATATGACAGCGTATGGAATATTGTGCAGTATCGAGAATTTCCGACGTCTTATTGTTTGCTCCCCGCACCTCTCTATTCCGAGAATGTTCATGTTCCAAAGCTATTTCACCTTATCTCATAGGATATTGAAAATTTAAAACACGTAAAATTCACTTGATTATTCATCACCTCATTGTTTTAAATCGTTTAAATTTACTGGTGGCTTTCTTTTTATCATAAAATAAAAAGTTTTAAATTTTAAATTCTTTACGGAGAAAACGACCGTACATTACGACAAATTGTCGTAAAGTAATTACGCCGACTAACAGTGGTCATTCTAACCCTTAGCAACCAATTAAAATGTGCCTTATTTTTATTGTATGCTTATAAACTTATTCCTAGAAGCTTAATAAATACAAAGAAAGTTCATATTTTATAAGGAGGGTAACAAGCAGTAGGAGCTATTTGGTTACTAGCGACGCCATAGACGTCCCTATAACTGTTATAATATAATGTATTGCCTTCCTTTCCTCTTCCCCTTCAATGAATCGAGGTAGATTGATAAAAGGTACAACTTAGGTTTATTTATCTGTGATACAACGTAACTGCCACTTTAAGCACTGTCATGTGAGCGATCGATTTCTCGTCGATCGTGCGGATCCAATTCGTGTTCAGTTCATGGAGACGATAACTAGTACCTCACTTTGTAACCTTACTTATAATTTTCAATTACTATTTCTGGACGCTTTTCTAGTATTGTGATTACCATTAAGGAGTTACAGCAATTAAAAAATGGGTTGTGCTGTGCTCTGATTGTGTCTAAATGTTACGTGTAAAATAATAATACCACTCAAGAGCTTCGAAAAAGAAATCCTTAATTTTTAGATCTAATAATGACACGTATTGCTGAAGATTTATTTCCCAAAATACAAACAATTTACCAACGCCATTAAAATGATGAAACTATGAATAACGAAGGCGAATAAATGTTTCATTTGACTATAAACTTTAAGTCGTTCATCATATGGTGCAAACTAGGCTTGCACCTTATTATTTTACATTAATTGTGCTGTTCTTTGATATGAACTCCAGCACCGAATACTCTGCCATGAGTAACCTCATTGTATGTACGTGTCTAATTCATTAGGTTGTTATTTCAAGACTCTCAATTTGTAGATGTTATAATCATCAGCATAAGATTTTTTTTTTAAATATAGCTAGCTACCTTCCTAGACTGCCTACTTTCAAAATCTTTAGTGAATGTCTGTGAGTTTAAAAATCAGTCGCAGAGACGGCTGATGAAATTGTCGGCCCTCCTGAAGGAGACAAATTGGAAATGAGGTGTGAGAAGGAAAAAAGGCCCACACACACGCAAAATAGGCGCGCACAGCATCAACTGTTGTTGTTGTTATTTCGAGACTCAACTTGTAGAAATTATCATCAGCATAAGTTTAAAATCAAATACTAACTGCAAACCTTTGGTATTGCGAATGTCTGTGGGTAAATAGTCATGGAGACTGCCGGTAGAAATTTAATAATGACGCGAATTGATCATAATTTGTCTTGGCTAATGCCGCTAAATATTTATCTGATGATAATTTTTTTTCATTAATTTCAGTCATTTCGTCTGATTCCTATACTATTGTGTGTGCTATATATTCGCTGTCGTATGAATTTTTTTTGGGTCATACTTTAGATATGACTCAGATCCCCATAACTGCATTTTACCGGACTGCAACAATAGTCAATAGATGTGTAAACAACTTTTTTAGGCATCGCACGACAGAATTTTCATTTTTTTTACTCAACAATATGTTTCTATGCACTACTCAAGTAGTCATAAAAAACAAAATGCGACCATAACCGATTTTTTATAATATGTTATATTTATATAATGCGCAGATATCCTATAACAACTGGGACAAATTTATCTAACACCATTAAAATACATAGGTATATACAAATATACAATGATGACGATGATGATATTTATTTTAGAAATAGAGCTAATTAATGAAATATGTTTGTTCATTGACGGTATTGTGTTGTTGATTTTTCGTTGGGTTAGTAGTCGTTTCACCCAAAATGTTTGCCCAAATTGGGTGAAACGACACTTTCTATTTTTTAGACAGTAACTAGTCGTTGTGTATCAAATACATGATAATTTAGTTAGGAATATACTGCACTGGGTTCGTACCTGTAAAGATATTGTAAATAAATAAATAAATAATCAAGTTATCGGCTGGAATTAACAGAATGAGAAGAGTCGGAGATCGGGCTCAGTGGCGCCTCTTGGAAGAGGCCTATGTGTGTAACTGTGGACTAGCGTCGGCGACAGAGAGAGAGATAGAGGGAGATAGATAGAGAGAAAGAGACAGAGAGAAAGAAGCTAAGAAAAATAAATAAATGTATTAATAAAATATACTTGATTAAGAAATTAAGAAATTTCGTGTGTCTGTACATAAAATATAAATCTAATTGGGGGTGATGTTAAAAAAAATTAGAACACTTTAATGCTTTTAAATTTTTTGTTTGTCTGTTTGTCTGTTTGTCCAGGCTAATCTTCGAAACTACTGGGCGGTTTCGAAGGAATTGTTTTGTGGTGTGTATATACCAAGCCTGGTCGACATTATATAATACTTTTTACATCGGGAAAATCGCTCATTCTTACGGTAAATTCAGTATCTAATTATACTTTACCCGACGGATCTGAAAATTTGAAAGAAACTTTGATTAATTATCATAGAATTACGCTACGCGAACGAAGTTGCGGGCACAAGCTAGTATAATATATATTAGTTGTTTATTGAATCTCCGCCAGCGGACTTGTGGGGGACAGCGCGGGCTGTACGTAAAGTTGTCTGCTTTAGTTGCAGCCGCCGGCCTTCTGTAACTGCGTTTTATTTTAATTAGTTCTCGTTCTCATTACGTGTTTAATATCGATAGTTCATATGTTTTACCACTGTTGAAGTTCATTTAAATAATAGTGATAGAGACAAAGGGTCATGAAATAAATAAATAAATAATGTGCGTAAAGACATTCCCCTGCGTTTGGGAAGCAAGTCCAAATGGTACCTGTCGCTTACAAGACTGCTGCATGCTTTCGCGGTTCAAGCGGTCTGCTAGCGGCCCGTAGGAGGGGTATAGAAAAGTGGATGTTTATGGGTAAAAAAGAGAGGGAAACAAAAAACAGTAACTGTTCTATGTCTATACTTGAGCGACATAAAGAGCTAATACATAGAAACCAATATGGAATGTTTTTGTCTTGTAAGCTTGCTTTTTGCGTTGTATATAATCTACTAAATGTAATTTAGGTAATGTATTTTCTACGAGGTTCTCACAGGTACAACTCCCATCTTAATAAGAACATAAGAAATATCAACTAAGTAATAACTATTATTACTAGAGGTAGTGTTACGCGGTACTGCAGCGGTACTGGTCCGGCACGACCGGGCAGAGCTTTCACTCACATGATACCACCGTGCGATTTGTGAATTGGGTGGGCTGGGACTCAATAAGTCTCGGATTGCCTCTTTACTATAAAAAGTAGACCCATAAATTGTAGCAGCATTGGAAAGGACGACCGGGGACATGTTCTGCTAACGTGATGCCACCCAAAGTTTGTGGGTATCCCGTGGCCCGGAGGGGAGTTACACTTCTTTATTACAGTTCGTTAGATATTTATAGGCGTAGGT
>LUGF01057332.1:141685-160635 GCA_001625245.1 Calycopis cecrops | reverse complement strand
TTACCTCTACACTCCCCATAGATAAAGTGCATATTGGCATATTCCTGAGAGGTATAAACGTATCGCGGCATGTTGACAACACAATGTCCGTTAAAATAGCCAAGGTCGTCGTAGAATCACCAAAATTCCAATAACTGCGCTACACAAAAGTCCGTTAAAATAGCCAAAGTCGTCGTGGAATCACAAAAGTTCCAATCACTGTGCTACACAAAAGTCCGTTAAAATAGCCAAGGTCGTCGTAGAATCACCAAAGTTCCAATCACTGTGCTACACAAAAGTCCGTTAAAATAGCCAAGGTCGTCGTAGAATCACCAAAGTTCCAATCACTGTACTACACAAAAGTCCGTTAAAATAGCCAAAATACGTGTGACGAGTCCAGAGATTCACTAAAAAAAAACAATGAAACGTACGAACGGTTCGTCCAGTCCAGTTTTGTTTCATCTATCGTACTTGTTTGATAATTCTCTCTCTCTCTTTCTAAGGGCCGGGGCTTATTATTACAAAAAAAGGGCGGTACGCGGCCGTAGATCAGGTAAAAAAGATGAATCACATACAGGCTAGGGCGCAGATAACCACCATTTAAAATGATTGCTAAGATTATTTTAATACTTTAAACAGTTTTAAGTTTATTCTTATGGCTAGTATCAGGATGAGGGGCAGACAATTCGAACAGTTGCTCTAAATTATTGTAATGTGTATGCCATAAACATCAATTGAAAAAATTTTGTTAGTTTTATTGTATTTTTTGAATTTCGCTATTATTAAATAATTATCCCATTTATACATTCATACCAATAGTTCAATGTTTTTTCATTACAATAACATCGTGTTACATCTTTTTAGAAACGCCATTAAATCCGAAATATTTTAAAATTATTGGCCACTGTTGCTTTCATTTTTTTTTTTACACCACAGCTATTCAAAGTTCCACATCAAAAATATTTCTTCAGAAATTTTACACAAAAAAATAGTTTAACATTATTTTTTGAGAAAAATAGTCCAGTTAGCTATTTTATTTGATAGTTATTCAGAGGTGCGGTTAATATTAAATATTTAAACACACAAATAATTATGATATTTACTGATTTGATCTCGTTATGAGTAAAAATATGAAATCAGAAAGAAAAAAAAATGTTTTTTTTTTGAAGTGCCATATTTCTGGCAGTGTAATGGTTACATTTTTTTTAATATTTTTTTTGGGCTTACCTTTAGTTCTATTATAAGCCTTGCAGAGGTTATCCATTCTTTCATGGGCAACCTGTATAGTTAGATATAATGTTAGGTAGGAGATATAGTATTGGGTTTTAATGTAGATGGAGGTTATGGTGTTAGAGCACTGAATTAAATATAAAATTCAGAGGGGATGTTGGGAAATAGAATTTTATATTCTGTGGTTTTAATATATGTTTAGCTACTGGCTGATGGTAGTAGTAAGATTCAGATACTGGCTGAATGAATTTCAAATACAGAGAATGTTTTGAAATTCAAATACATAGAAGGCTAGTGAAAAATTTAGACAATTCAAGATGTAGGTTTCGAAAAAAGCAGTTATATGTTAGACTTGGTATTGGAAAGATTTTAAAATGTTATATTAGGGAGTTGAATTTTAGAAGATGGGATTTTGATATACTTAAATAGATAAATCAAGTAATGGGGAATATTATAAAGAGGAAATTAATAATGTACAATGTTTGAAGAATAAATATATATACAGTATGTAACAGAACGAAAGGCAAAGCTGATACCTGGTTGATGATACAGTGGAGTATGTTGTAATAGCGTACTTTTTATTAACTATTAGTTGCTTTTGCACAATTTCAACATGACTTTAGTCCCTCTTATTTGCAGTCGGATAAAGATTCTTGTAACATACTGTAGAAACAGTAAGACGTCAGTTTATTAACGTAAACAAATAATCAAAACAATCCACATATCAGATAAGGTACTGCATTTTCAACTATGACCGCACTACCACCGCATAACACTACCGCATGTGCTTACTATACCGAACACCAACCAGTTTCTGTAATAATAGTAATCATTTAAGAACTATTTATGTTATTATTGTATCATTATTTATTACATATATTTTGAACAACATTGATAGTTCGCTTTGACATCTCTTTGTTTGACATCTTAGATTTGTTACCTTGGTAACCATGGTACCATTCTTCTTCTTCTTAAGTCGGTCCCTCACTTCTGAGGATCGTGGCTTCGATGGAAACGCTGCAATAGATTTCTCCATGCATTTCGGTCTTCCGCTTGATGTAGAGCCTGGGACATCGGCATATGCAGCTCTTCGGACACCTGATCAGACCATCGTCTGGGATTTCGTCCTCTTGGTCGTTTGCCATCCACGTTGCCGGTTACAATGAGCCTCTCTAGGTTGTCTGTATCTCGGCGTGCTATGTGACCAAAGTATTTTAAAATTCTGTGGAGGCACATTGCAGAGAGACGCTGGTACCATTATGAGTTTGAAATAGGTTGAATCACTTTCGGACTTTTTTCTGTAAACATTTTCTTAAAAAATCTTTTTTCAATTTAAACATCAAGTCCAGTTCTGACGTTCATGTGTCAGATAAAATTTAAATAGAATTTTAACTTAAAAATATCAATAATGCCTTTAAACTTTTCTGCGGAGGAACTTGTGGATATGATCCTTGTGTACGGAGAGTGTTTGTGTAACGGGAATGCTGCTCTTCGTCTGTACGCGGAGAGGTTTCCTGCACGAAGGCAACACAACAACGCACGCGTGATCGTCAATGCGATTATCCGTCTACGAAATAACAACCCACCGGTGCCGGTTAACCGAGGAGGGCCTCAACGACTTCACGTGAGAGAGGAAGAGCGGGTACTAGACCATTTTCATAACCAGCCGGGCTCTAGTACGAGACGTGCAGGACGCATTTTACTTGAACTTGACCTTCATATCATTATCATATTATCTGACAATTATGTCATTTTATTCATTGACACTGATAAAATTGTAAATAAATAATACAGCATGTAATAAAGTAATAATAATAATAATAATAATAATTCTTTATTTCAGACATAGTCCATATAGTGGTTAGTAACATAAAGCCTTATACTTATGGTTGGTAACAAAAAAAAAACACTAAAACTAAATAGGAGGCTCATTATTTTTGGCCAGCATGTAGCCTCATCCAGCGCCTCATCATGGGTAATGGTGTAATGTAATGGTTTATGTTTTACTTTTTTCTCACTATCATAAAAAGATGCTTAATTTCTATATGCAAGGTACCATAATCATATTTATAATCTAAACATTAATAGGTATCTTTCTTTGCCTTTCGTTCTGTTACATACTGTATATATAGTATGACTCCTACAAGACTTTTATTTATTCAACGATGAAGACATATCTTTGAAGAGAAATGAGATATTTTCAAGAATAATGAGATTTCATTTAAAATTTTTAAAAGATATTTTACGATATCTACATTACTCACAGATTATAATCTGTATTTTGTGAATCTATAGAGAATTTCTTATCTGTACAATAATTCCTCAAAATAAAGATGTGTCATGTGTGTCATTAGTATTGTCATTTGGATGACATTATTATATAATGGCCACTTTGTCAGTGTCACAAAACTCCTAAAACCTTTTACTTTATTGGATTTTCTCCTGTTATACAATGGCTTTACCGGGGCGGATCTTTTCACGTTGCAAAGGTATATCCATCACTATTTACACATTAATAACATTTCACAACCAACTATATAATTTAAGTTTGTGGTATACCGTAAGTATACACTACAGATTTTCTTGATGCCATAATTTTTTAATTTATTTAATTATAACTCATGTTCTACATCATATATGCACATAAAATTATTAATTTACTATAGTGTATCGACAATTTTAATTTAATGAGTATTCAGCGCCATAATTTTATATAACATTGCTAATCAATGTCGCATGCCTAGGCCTTAACCTTCGTCTATTTTAAAATGTTACGGCTGTTTTATTATGATACTTTTTGTGTACACATTGTAGCTACGTATTAATACGCAGATTGGATACGGTTGTTTTAAGAAAACAATCGATTATTAAGGCGTTATTGCAACATCTGTGTCTATCAATTAACAATGAGTACATTAACCTTTGGCCAATAACATACTAACAATAAGTTATCAACAAACTTCTTGTTGCATTATCATCTTTTTTATTTTGCAGAAATGTTTTTATCGTGAAATATGTTTATTATAAAAGCAAAGGGTGTGGTATTGATTATTTTCGACTATATTTTAAATATCTAAAAAAATATAAAATAGTGCTTAATGTACTTATATATGTTTATATAACTTGTGTTTTTTTCACACCTTTGTTGTATAGTTTTTATCTGCAAAATTACATGTGGGACTTACCTATAGCAAATGTATTTTAACTTTTAATGAGAATAAATGAAAATATAATATATTAAAATTACAAGTTTGATTGCAGTAGGCTGATAAGTTTTACAAACTTTTCAAAGATAAATTATTTTTTGTATATTTTACCAAACTCAAATAGCCTTGTAAATACAATGATCCAAATACAAATTTAACCTGGAATACAAACAACCATATTTGGGTACAGTCACCTCATTTTAAACAACGCATAGTTATAATATAAGAAAATCTATGAAATAAACAAAAAGTTTTTTAATAAAAGTTGTAATATTTTCATTTTCTTCATAGATGGCTTGAAGCTTGGCAACATTAGATATCCCTACAGCACTTGTGGTGGTAGTGGTAACCAGTATCCACAAACCAGAAAAAACTTGGCACTAACATCAGAAACTAAAGTCATTGTCCAAGGTTTCACTGGTAAGCAGGGTACATTCCATAGCCAACAAGCCCTTGATTATGGCACCAAGGTTGTGGGTGGAGTATCACCCAAAAAAGCTGGCACTCAACACCTGGGTTTACCGGTATTTGCTACTGTGAGGGAAGCCAAGGAGAAAACAGGAGCACATGCAACTGTTCTTTATGTACCACCACCTGCGGCTGCAGGTGCCATCTTAGAAGCCATAGAGGCTGAAGTGCCTCTCATTGTGTGCATCACAGAAGGAGTTCCTCAACATGTAATTATTTTTCCTTATATTACAATAACATGATTGCTTACCTTCTTTTTACATCAACAACTTAAATCTTACTATTCTTGCATATATTTACTCAGTATCAGAAGGTTCTGGATTGCCAACTGTACTTTCCTTATATAAGTTAGCTGGTTAGCTTGTGTTGTTGCTAGGTCACATAAAGGTAATATTTATCAATCAAGAACAAAACAGGTCACACTTTTACATACCCCTTCCAAATTGTACACCACTTTGTCACTGAAATTAATTTATAGCATGTATTGCAATTGAGCAAATAACTTTGTTTTCCAATTAAGATTTAAGTTCAACTTGTTCAAAGTCACAATAATCAATCTATTTATTGGAAAATGTCCTGACCCTCTTATTGACAGAATAATAATGTACACCTGAAGTTGATATCAAACTTTTTAATCTTTTTAAAATTAGAAACTTAAAATTTTGTATTTTTGTAATTAATACTGTTTCAAATTCAGAAAATATGTTTCTGTGTTAAGGAAAATTTAAACCTTTAGGGAGTAATAATAAGGGCGAAAAGATGAAACTGTAGCTAGTTTTATTATAATTATAAAATTAAGGCCTAGTTGATCCTAGTTGGATTGGTTGTAATACAATAGGCTATTTGAGGAGTTTTCAAAAACAACTTCAGAATGTTTATCAGTGATCAAGGAACTTATACATTTTTTGTTTTTAATTCTGATAGTAGATAGAGATAGAGATAGGTTAATAGTTATTCATCTCAAATTTTCAATAATTTATAAAACCGGCGAAAACACTTCTTTAAGCAAATGGCCTCTTGTGACGTAATATATTTGTAACATCATAAGACAAGTATTAATGTCTTATGTCACAAGTGACTATTAACAAACATTATGAGTTTGTTCCAAAAATCACTGCCAGTACTATTCAGAACTTTTACAGTGGTCAAATCCATAAGTAGAGTTATAAATTTCACGAGTGACTAGTACTATGAATGAATGAATGAAATATACTTTATTGTGCATATTACAGAATACAGAAAAAAAAGTTACATTAACTACTACTATCAGTAGATTTCGGAATGCAGCCTCTATGATTTGCATCAACATTTGGCTGGGTAAATGGTTACCATATAGCTAACGCACATGTTAAGTCATCGTCAAACGTGTCACGTGACTTATGAATAAAATAATGATATTATTGACTTATGAATAAAATAATGATATTACTGACTTCTGAATAAAATAATGATATTACTGACTCATGAATAAAATAATGATAAATTGATTATTATTTACAAATTATTTCACTACATAATGACTTAAAAATCATATTAATTAAATATTAAATTCAATAAGCTTTTATTTTTAATACTGTCAAATAGCCTATTATGTTATTAACCCTCTTATACCTATGTATTGATAATTGATTTAAGTTTTCTTATTTATTGGTCCAATTTTCAGGACATGGTGAAGGTAAAACATGCTCTACTCCGTCAAACTAAGTCAAGATTAGTGGGTCCCAACTGTCCTGGCATTATTGCACCAGAGAAGTGCAAGATTGGCATCATGCCAGGTGCCGTACACAAGAAGGGCTGCATCGGTGTAGTGTCCCGCTCTGGCACATTAACATATGAGGCCTGCCACCAGACCACAGTAGTAAGTAATATTTGTACATTATGGCCTTTAACACTTTAATGAGAAGGAGTAAGGATTATAGCTGACCTAGCTTAATTTAACTTAGTTAATTAGGACTAGCCTACAGTGCAGAAAACAATAGACGGTCCCTCTGTATGCAGCACTAAGTGCCGAGCCACACGGTGCGGCGCCGTCCCGCACCGGCCGCCACACGTCGCAATGTTCTTACGGCACTGAAACGGGGTTTGCTTGCAGCCCATTTGACACCAGTCTACAAGAAATAACTGATTGCGGTGTAGACTTGTTCTTGCTCGGTCACTAGACACTCTGTCAAGTATCTAATATAATGGACAGACTACAATAGTAGGTATTTAGGAGTAGTATAATAAGTGTTATAAAACTAATCTTACAACATAACCGAAAATTTAACAAAAGCACGGACAAAGACTGTGGATATAATGTATTTTATACTAATAAAAAAAATAACATTTACATTGAGCGGCTGATTAAAAAAAGCCAATTTGTTAATTACATCTATACAGGGTTATTTTTTGGTCACCGGCGAAATTTTAAAATAAGGAAGTAAATATCATTCCAAGGATGTGTTTTAAATTTTATCGTCTAATTGTAATATTTTGTTAAATAAAAATCGATTTGAAATGGCGATGAATACAGCGATCGTGGTTCATACGCGAAATGTATGGACTTCAAGGTTAGTGACGCCAGCCGAGCGACACTCGCAAGTCATATGCCACGCGGTGACCAAGAAATATGTTTATAACATGGGACAAAGTAATTAAGTAATAATAATTAAGTAATAAAATTAAGTAATGTATTATTGATTCTGAACCAAACCTGAAAATTTGGCCGGTTACCAAAAAATAACCCTGTATACATATAAAAATCTCGTATCACGATCTTAGTCTGGGCTTTCAATCAAACAAAGTTTTGTTTCGAAAGTGGTCACCAAAATGTCATAACGCGTACAATAAGGCTAAACGTGAGTCCTCGATGATGATATAGATAATAGACCGCTTGAAATGACAATCAGGCTAATCGGTAGCTCGCCGCAATACAAAACGACCACATTAATTTTATCGACGGCGTTATGTAATACAACGATTTAACGGACCCCGACTGTGACATATAGATTAGTTAAAGCTGATTACATGACGAATAAAGCTATGCTGATTACATGATTGATTCGTCATGAATCATGATTCACAATACGTCATTAAACGTGAAACATATGTTTGCTCGTCAAATAAATATCGCTGACTTTGCCTTGTGTGACCAAACTGGTTTGAACCCATGCCTTGATTGACGGCAGGAAACGAGGTCAGTTGAAAGGCAATTGAGTGATGTCATGAATCGATTGTTTAGTTTGTACCGGCGACTTTGGCCTTACTATTTTAGTGGTGAGACGGTGATTGCGATCGCCTTGAAAAATCACTCTGCTATTCATAAACAGCGATCGCTGTAGTGAATGCTCTTTACGCAAGCAGTGATTGAATCACTACATGCTCACAGCGACCGGTCACTGTTATTACGCGTTCGCTGTGAACGCTGGCAGCGATGCAGCAGCAAATAAGGGGTGATTTAAAGAGTGATTAAACCACTGCTACTATGTACGGCGATTTTTTACAACTGCTCAGGGCGATCGCTGCTACTCAAATATCCAAGGTATCCACTTGAGGCAGCCTCGGACCGAGCAGCTGCCTCGACCTGAGGCAGATCTAGTGGAGACCGTGCCGCGAGTCGAGGCTTGCCGCGACTTGAACCAAATGCGGCGGCCGCGCAGCGAGCCAAATCGTGTCGGTAAATGGCCATGCTCAAAGACGCCTCACACTGAGGCGTGCGATGAGTGGAGACGGACGTACGTGTGCTCGGACGCGAGCGACAAAATGGATAACGAGAAATGTATCGAATTAATTAAGTTGTATGAAAACCACCGAAATTTGTTGGATCCAACTTCACCGCATTATTATAATAAACATTTGAAAGAAGATTCTTGGAAAATAATAAGCAACGAAATGAAACTTCCCATTTCTTAATCCACCATCGATGTTTCCGTTTCTTATGTTGCCGCTTCCTTTTGTAGTGTCTAACTACTACTAATGCTGCAGCGACTTTACGTACGTCAATCATGGTGGTTAATGAGGAATTGTGAAAATCGTGGCTCGGGTTGAGGCATGCCGCTCGATACGATATTACGTGTGCTCAAGTGGAGACACATGTACTTTCCTCAACCCGCGGCACGCTCAGGGTGAGGCAGCTCGCCACGAGGCTGCGCAAGTGGATACCCAGCTTTAGACACACCTCTATACTATTTACCTATTTTTTAATTTTTTTTTACATGTGGAAAATGCATTATGCACACCGCCAGTAGTCACTGGATTTATCTGGACGGTTATGCGGGACTCGCACCCGCTAAAAACCACATGACAATCATCTTCACGCCATCACCGAGTAGATAGGTACAGTGGGGCTACCACCAATCTTTCACCATGGCCTTACTATTACCTAGGCACATGTAGTATTAACTACGTAATACAAAGTCCACGCCTTCATTTCGTACGATAAAAGCGATAGTAGCATTAGTTTATGCAAAAGCCATCCACTATAGGTCCGTTAGAAAAAGAAAATTACCTAATTATAAATAAAAAAAGTGTGTGCTTTAGACCACACAATTGAAGTAAAACTTAATTGATTTAATACAGAAATTCATTACCGTAGTTACAATGACATAACATATCATGATAATTATTTTTTTAAATACAAAAAAGTTTCTCTTAAATCGAATTTGAATTTGAATCACAACTTCCATTGCCCTCGCCCGATTTGTGATTTTTGTAACGCTCTCGCCAGCTTCCCATGTCAGGCGCACATGTAGAAGTTTTACTTCAAAACAAAATCATTGCTAAAAATAACTGAACAAAAAAAGACAAGTTTAATGGGCAGCGGCTTCTACAGTCGAGAACTATTTATTTATCAAGAATATTTTGCGGAAAACCAGCTACTCGAATAATATTATTTTCCTTTTGAGTATTAACCCTTTCTAATTTGGTAAAACAAGGAGGTAAAGTACTCTAGAAAATTACTCGTGTTTCCTTGTCATATTTATGCTCAAAGGAAACTTACCGTAAATACCATAATATTACGACTAAATTTACCCATTCCTCAGATATCTTGCATTCTGAGACGTTACACCATCAACACTATCTGCATTACTACGTCTGTATAAAAAACCCTAATAACACAGTACATTATCTTCTCATTATTGGAAAATATGTTGTCAATTAACACACAGTAACGTTGTCAATTCGGCCACATTGTTACGTGTGGCCGAATAGGCTATTTGACACTATCAAAAATATACTACGAATTATAGTCATCATATTATAAAAGATATTATTAAAGTCAAAAGACAAAAAAAAACAAGTCTATTTTATATAAAAAAATGCATATTTATTGTAAAATTTGCGAAATAAGTAGCAATTATTTGTCAACGTCAAAAACGTTTTGTGATCGGTTGAAACTCAGATGACGTCACTGGCAAGTAAACTCTAGCCGAACTGCCTAGTGTTTACACTTTTGTCACTTGCGTTTGACGTCAATCTAATGATATTGCGCCGCCATGACAGTCTGCACTGTTTTAGGCGCGAGTGTATCAACTCAAATTTTAACATTATTTTTGTTGTTAATACTGCTTATTATCTGGAAATATTTATGTAACGGGTTTGATAAGTCATAATCAACCCCAACACACACACACACACATACTCTTTTCTCTTTTTATTCTCGTCTTTAATAAGTAATGTTTATTCCTTATTCATCTACAATAAGGCCCCAGAAAGCGTCTAAAACATTTATAAATTAAAATAATGTTAAACAAGTTGTCTTACGTTTACGCGAATATTACTCATTATTATTATTCATACAATTGGGAAATTGTAATGAAACAAATGAATATCACACTTTTTCCTAATTTGAATTTGAAATTATTTTTTTAATCATGTAACCTTTTTGATGACATCAAAACTAGCCAAGTACAAATAGCACAGCCAAATTTTATTACAAGTTCATACACAATAAATGGGAAAAGACATTTTCCCTGACCTAATGTGATAAGAGTTCATTACAGATACACATTGTGTTTAATGTTACATACAGTTTCTGTTTAATAAATGTTCAAGTCAATCCTATTAATATTTTAAATGTGAAAGTTTCTTTGTTACTCCTTTACGCAAAAACGAACCGGGTAATTGCCCTGAGCGGCAAAATTTGCCTTTTTATAGGTCGGATAAATATCGGGATCGGGCCCTGCAGTGAGACAGCAATACAAAATGACCACGCAGGCATCCACTTAACACAGCAAAGGTCCTTAAAATATTTCCCACAGTTTTTTTATAGTGTTGGATAGCCAACGAGCAGTCGGAGCCATTTTCAAGACTACCTCCGCCCACAGACATCCGCATAGACTGTCCCCTTCTTCCCCACCATGGGACACCGGATATTTACACACCATACGAAACGCGACAACATGCACTTCACGCCGATTTCGTGTAAGCGAGTGGTACCTCCCGACATGGCACTCTTACATTCCAGGGTCAGGAAACTCAACACCTAAGTTGGATTTGAGTTTTTTTTCCAGACTGGGTTGTGCTAGACCTTGTGCGATGATTTTAAGTTTCCTAAAACTTAAAATCCATCTAGCTTTCTAGACTGGGTTGGACCAAACATTGTGTGATGATTTTAAGTTTCCTGAAACTTAAACTACATCTAACTTTCCAGACTGGGTAGGACCAGACCTTGTGCGATGATTTTAAGTTTCCTGAAACTTAAACTCCACCTAACTTTCCAGACTGGATTAGGCCAGACCTTGTGCAATGATTTTAAGTTTCCTGAAACTTAAAATCCACCTAACTTTCCAGACTGCGTTGGGCCAAATCTTGTGCGATGATTTTAAGTTTCCTGAAACTTAAAATCCACCTGACTTTCCAGACTGGGTTGGACCAAACCTTGTGCGATGATTTTAAGTTTCCTGAAACTTAAAATCCACCTAACTTTCCAGACTGGGTTGGACCAAACCTTGTGCGATGATTTTAAGTTTCCTGAAACTTAAAATCCACCTAACTTTCCAGACTGGGTTGGGTCAGATCTCGTGCGATGATTTTAAGTTTCCTGAAACTTAAAATCTACCTAACTTTCCAGACTGGGTTGGGTCATACCTTGTGCGATGATTTTAAGTTACCGGAAACTTAATATCCACCTAACTTTCCAGTCTGTGTTGGGCCAGATCTCGTTCGATGATTTTATGTTTTCTGAAACTTAACACCGAACTTTCCAGACTGGGTTGGGCCAGACCCTGTGCGTCGGTATCGGCGGGGATCCGTTCAACGGCACGGACTTCATCGACTGTCTCGAGGTGTTCCTGGGGGACCCGAACACCAAGGGCATCATCCTCATAGGCGAGATTGGTGGCAACGCGGAGGAGCTGGCGTCCGAGTATCTCATCCAGCACAACACGGTGAGTGCACGTGATTGTTAGTCTTACAGCATACGAGCAGTTGGAGCCATTTTCATGACTGCTTTTCATTGCTACCGAGCTTCTCCTCCTCTCATTTTTTTATGATAAAATAAAGGGGGCAAAAATCTGTGACTAGATGGAGTGACGATATACGCAAATGCCCACGGGGCAGGAAGTGGGAAAGGTTAGCCGAAGATCGAGGCCAGTGGCGTGCTATGGGAGAGGTCTATGTCCAACTGTGGACTACAATAGGCTGATGATGATGATGATGAAAGAGGGCAAACGAGCAGTAGGAACCATTTTCATGAACACCGACGCTCGTAGACATCCGCATAGAGCTTATACAGATGCATTGCCCTCCTTCCTTCTTCAGGAGGTATCGGCTACACACCGCCAGAGACGCGAAAGCACACCTGTCACTTTACGCCGGTGTTATGAAAGCCGGAGATACCGGCCCCATTAGACTACATGCATGCATGCAGCGTGGCACTAGCTCTTAGAAATTCAACTCCAAACTAATCAGATTATTATCCTTCCGCATCTGAATGTGGAAGGTTGTATGATTATGATAAGTCTGACGTCATGACCAGATTGATCAGCTACTGTCCAAAGGTCAAGTCTTCGCAATCAGCGTGTATGTATGAAAACCATATGAAAATGCAATCAAAAATTTCAAAATGTTTTTAGTTTTTGAGTGACCAATGTTTTACTTGATAACACCATTTTCCAAGATGGTGATATGGTTACGAGGATTGTGACCACAAATTTTAATTTTAGCTCCCTTGACCCTAAACATCAAAAAATAAAATTGCGTCGACCCCATTCAAATTTGTTATTGATGCAACCATATTACAACAGCGTTTTTGTTTTCATACAGAGTAAAAAGGTAAAGCAGAAGATTCGAGAAAGGTTTTGTTTATCATACTTATCTCATTTGAAATATATTGTTTGCTTTATCTGTGTGGACCATTTCATATAGTTATCATAAGGGGGTGTGACACATTTAGATGTATAGAATTAATCTTTGTGTTGTCATCGAGATAGTGTAATCTACACAGACTACATAATGTTATTAAAATAGATATAGTTTGTGTGACCGTTTGGTTTGTCGTTTTGCGTCATTTGAAACGTAACTATCATTACAGATAACATATGAATGTAGTTGTGCGATATAAAATCAAGCTGGACAAAATTAAAATTAAAGACTGTTGCAAAATGAAAGTATGCAAAAAGAAAAATAAAATATAATTAATATTTTTTAAGAATTCTTCTAGGTTTTGTTGACAAATTCATAATTACATATTACAGTGGCTTTTTGCCGGCTTGCCACTCTGTAGTTACTATGGCACACAATTTGTGTAGAATTTCCAACCCTTGCAAAAGACACAGAAACTTCATCAATATAATGTAATTTATACGGTGTCATATGTATCAATATGTCCAATGGCTGGTAGTGTTTGTAATGTTTTATTTATTGAATTAATGTACTTTATAAACATTATTATTTAAAAATATTAGCGTTCTGCACTTCTCTTACACATAAACCAAAGAAGTATGCCAAATTTCATACTCGTCCGTCCGCGCAATTTTCGTAAAAATACTCCCGAAGTTTTTGCTTTACTTATAAATATATAGATGTATTAACAGTATACATAATATACACTATAGACAAGATGGCAATAGACAAATATTAAACGCAACAAAATTCTGGCTTGTGTTACAATATTGTAAATTGATTAAACAACTGCATTCAGCTGTAATCTGATTACTCTCTTGTAATCTAATTTATTCACGTATAAATATCCGAATAGCGAAATATTTGACTGAGAACATAACTACAACATATCCATTATTATTAATTTTCATTTGTCAACATAGTGTATGGAAATTGCAGTAGTTAAAATAGATAGAATCCTACTATGCATACATGTTAAGTAGTTGAAATTAATATTTTTTTTCAGGGCCAAAAGGCAAAACCTGTCGTGTCATTCATCGCGGGCCTGACAGCTCCACCTGGAAGGCGGATGGGCCACGCCGGTGCTATTATTTCCGGCGGTAAGGGCGGAGCCATGGACAAAATCAAAGCTTTAGAAAAAGCAAACGTCATTGTCACCCGTTCTCCCGCCAAAATGGGTGCCGAATTATTCAAAGAGATGAAACGATTAGAAATTGTTTAGGTTAAAGCGAATATTTGAAAGTACAATCTGTATAGAGTACTAGTATATTGATGTTATTTATTTTAAAACTTGTTTCTGAGAGTTGATTCCTAATGGGTGAACAAGGAGATTTTGTGACACGTATATATTTATTTAAACCTTTTTATATTAACTTTTTAAATCTCGATGTCTTGGCACTATATTGTTAGAAAAATCACTTTTAGTGTTAATAGTCAAGCTTGTTGTCCATGTATATGTAATTTAAGTATTTTACAGCTAAAGCTATGCATAATTCGTGAGATGTGCCGATATGTTGTTAAAACTACATGTATAATAAATATACTCATATTACCTCAAATATATCTTTCAATTGTGGTGTGTTATTTTTCTATAAATTCTATATTTTATAAATTATATTTCAGTATTATACTAATAAAAGATCTTTTCAACCACTAAATTATAGTTTAGTGCTCAAATAATCTTAACTAGGCGAAATCCGTGGAATGAAAAACAATGTACTATTTAAGTTTTTTGCCAGATAAAATTTTCTAGTCACCCCCTTAAAACAATATTTATGAACTTAAATGTAATATATTTTTTCTTTTAAATTGTGTATTTCTAATATATTAGTATTATATTTTCCTATATTATATACAAATATATAAACATCTATCTTTTCCATATGTTATTCATTTCCCTTATTAGGTGATTTTATATTAAGCATTGTTTGGGTGATAACAATTCTTACATAAATTAAATGTGCTATGCCCGAAGCGATATTACTAATCTAGCTAACTACTATTTTTTATCTATTATTCAGAAATAATCTGATAAAAATAGATATATCTAGTCTAGCCATCAGTTCTGTTGCAAAAAAATATTTTTGTAATTGCAAATAACATTTATTACTTGAATAACTCGGTAATTTATGATTTTACAGTAAAACCATGGCGATAAAAATTGTAGGAAATTTGATTATCTATAAGTTTGGTCCTCGCCATTTTTCTTCAAGGATCGATATTTTGTAAATTAAATTTGAAAAAATAGCAACAAGTTCAAAATATTATTTATTTTGTTGCTGACCAATATTTTTTTTATTTTGTATATTTTTTTGTAATGGCACTTTTTGTAGTTTAACGTCTTATTATTATTTTTCTGACTAGTAACAAACAATCTTTGATTATCACACGTCTAGATGGAGCAATTCAAATAAAGCACGCAAAGAAAACGTCTCATTTTACGCGTAATGTGTGTGTGACGTTCATGTACAAATTGTGTTTATCTGTCAATGTGTGCGTGTAAAGGGATACCAACAGCATAAAATAATTACCCTGTTTTGTTACTGAATCTGGAGGAACTACAGCAAACCTTACGAATAATGGATTCATCAACTATCGCATCATCTATATTATATTTACTATATGTATAAAGAATATTAGCTAATTATTATTAAAAATTATGAATATATTTTTATTATCAGTGAGATGGTTTCCGAAAATAGCTTTAGTTCTACAGGTGTATATTATTTATTATAATGTTTATTATTATTTTATTTTTATTTTTTAAAGACACAAACGGTTAAAAATGTTTCTTAAAAGTAGAGTTTTACACATATTACATAAACCAGCGAAGTGTCTACTTTTAGGTATACAAAATATCGCTACAACAAACTAAACTAAACAATAAACTAATAAGATAGCAAAAAAGTAAACAAAAGAAAAAGGAAAAAACAAAAAGCAAAATTGTAAATTAGAATCAAATAAAATCTGAATAAGTGTATGTTTTAAACATTAAAGCTCTAATTTTTGACTTAAATTCACCAAGTGAGCATCCAAACGGATCGGCCTCAAAGAAAAAAAATGTTGTATGTACTCGTTACCCGAGGATTATTATGCTTTAATATTATTTAGACTAGCATTATTTGCTAATAAGACTCAGGAATTCAAGACTTTTCGTAGAATAAAGACGAAGTATTCGTTTTATAAGGCATAGCAAAATAAGACAATTTGAAATTGAATATTACTGTCCAAAAAAACGAAGATATACAGAACAAGAATAGTCAAAAAGAATCGTAATAAAAAATATGTACTTGTTCTGAAATCTCAAATATTCACTTGTTATATTGAGTTGCTAATATACATCTACAAAAAAAGCTCAAATATTTAACAACGTATCGCTTAAGCCAAGATCATATAGAAATATTTTTTGGTACAGTTCGCAGGCAAAGAGATTACAACGATCAATCGAATGTAATAACAGTTCAAGAGAATTTACAATTACATCTTTGCTACATGGAACTCAAAACTAGTAACGATTTGATCTAATTTTATTAGTGCCTCAGCGCAAGCTTACCTACGTTATGTAGAAATATATTGGGAAGTAAACCGATATTTTTCTTCTTCTTATTTCTCGAGCAGATAGTAGATGTATACCACCACCCGCAAAACTCGAGGCTTGCAGGCGCGTTGCCGGCCTTTAAAATAAGAGTAAGCTCTTTTCTTGAAGAACACAAGGTTGTATCGATTCGGAAATATTGACTGGCAGCAGATTTCACAATGATGTTGTGCGTGATAAGAAGTTGCGCCTGAAACTGACAGTTGTGGACTTTGAGACATTGAGGTGGTGGTGATTGAACTTGGAGTTCTGCCGCGATGTCCTAAAGTGGAACTTCGCTGCAGGTATTCAGGTATTATCCCGAATAACTCCTGGAAACACTCCCCGTTGTAGATATGGTAGAAGATCAGAGCGAACCGTAAAACCAGAGAATCAAACCGTTCGGATATAAACTGATCAACAATTCGTGTAGCTCTACGTATTGGATGCGGTCAAATGGAGCGAGTTGGTACTGAGGGGCTCCGGTCCGAAGGTGAGAGTAGTACCTACTGCTTCGCTCTGCTCAGAACACCCAGCTTTTTGAAGAATAATTGAGCCTTCGTTTCCAAGTGATATGTCGACACCAAGTATTCCTATGCTAGCTAGGACCATTAGAGGAGTATTCTCAAAACCAGGAATTACGACGAATGAGTTTTTTAGCAGTACCGAAATGCGCAAACATTTTTATTGTGAAAATTAAAAAACGAAATATTTATTAATAAATATAATAAGTATTTAATTCTTCAAATGAACTTCCTTTCAGTTTTGGCGAATTACCATAATTTTCTAGTGACACCATTTTTCTAATCTAGTGAATTGTGAAATTAATGTTCCTATTTTCTTAATCCTACTAATATTACAAGTGCGAAAGTTTGTATGTTTGTTTGTTACTCCTTCAGGCAAAAACTGCTAAACCGATTTTCATGAAATTTGGCACACACATAGAGGGTAACTTGGATTACACATAGGATAGTTTTTATCCCGATAATTTATCCTGTTCCTGTGGGATGCCATGGGATGATTTTCTATTTTCCACGAGATCGAAAATTACATATTAATTTAATTTAAGTCAATAAGTGTTACGTATGATGAATACTTTTTTTAAATAGAGTTGTACAATATACCTAGATAAACATCTGTACATTGTCATTTGTACAAAGTCTACGTAACATATAAACTACTAGCTGTACTGTGCGCGCGTTGCTACGCCACAACAGATACGTCAGCATGATTATCATAGCAATATAAAAAAATGCATTGAAATGACAGTGGCGCCATCTGTAGGAAATTGATTGTACCAGCATAGAAACCTTCGTAAGCGCATTCAGAACAACTTTACGAATACGATAAAGATCATCACATTCTCAAATGCATTATGCATTACGATTCTAGAAAGGATACTTGACAAACATTCATTTTTATGTATATACCTACTAGTTTCCGCCCGCAGCTTCGCCTGCGTGGATTTTGGACTTTAAAAATGGAAGTTCTCAATTCGTATTCCGAATGAAAGATTCACAGCTCCTCCCCCGTAGGTGATAGTAGCTATGTAGCCTATATGTTGATGTTGTTAGTAATATTCATGCAAAATTTGAAGTAAATCCATGCAGTACTTTTTTAGTTTAGCTCGGACATACATACAGCCAAAAATTCTAAAAACTATTGTTTTGGCCTCGATATTGACTGTAGATAATTTTTAAAAGAATACTTGGAACGTGAAAAAATATTCATATCCCAGAGGATAAAAAGTATCCATTAATCTAAGTCAGCTAATGTATGCTCTGTATAACAAATAATATAACATAATATATAAAAATGTAAGCTCTGTAGGTATAACAAATTTTATCAAAATCCGTTCAGTAGCTTTGGCGTCATTGACGGACAAATATCGAAACAAAGAAACTTTCAGATTTATAATATTACTGTTATAAACCTGTAATTAAGCCGTGCTGCGTATAAAATTCAGATTCTTTATATCTTACAGCTAAAAGTCAGCGCCATCTATTGACAGTTAGGCGGAACGAAGTTCACCAGGTCAGCTAGTAGTAGACATAATATTGTTCCGGATGACCACGCCGAAACAATAGCTAACTAGTAAATTCATTAACTTAGTCCTCTTTATAATGCTTTGTAATTGCCCCATAGTAAATAGTCTAATCAGATAATAGTTA
>LUGF01057332.1:119471-131199 GCA_001625245.1 Calycopis cecrops | reverse complement strand
CGCCAAAATTCTCGCCAACTGGGAGCTTTCCATGCAAACGCCGCGTAAACTATCAAAGATATAGTTGACTAATGTACTAGCGAATTCAAAATCTATAAAAATGCTACAAAAAAGTTTTATATAACATATCTCTATCTCTTATTGTTTACTTACAATAGTCACTTTTATGCTCAAATTTTTAATTAAAAAATTACGTTATTTTCAAAGCAATTTTCTTTAGTTCAGTATTAATCCTTATCCAAATGAATATGTTAGTTAGCTTAGGCATTTAATGCAGATTAAAATTGCCCTTTACACTATATCAATCAGATGAATAGTTTATGAGATATCATCGTAAGAAGTAAGTATTATGGACGCGCGACTGCGAGAGCCCTGAACGCGTTGTAACGTGACGTCACACTTCACGGGCGGCCCGCGTCGCGCGGTACAACTTGTTTTACTTATAAATCGGAAACTAATTGAGGTATCGAAATAATTTTTTCACTAGTAATTTTTGTTTTTGACAAAGAATATGGAGAGCTATTTATCAAAAATAGGTAACATTCTCCATTGTATAAGCACCATAAGTTATAATTATTTAGTACTTAAATCTGTATAATTACTTAAACCGCCAAAGCGGGGGAAAAAAACTCGTGGAGGTGAACCTTAAAATCAGTGTTGGGAAAATTAATCCTAACTTTAACTGAGGTGTCACCTTTTTGTGGAGTGCGCTGCTACTTTAAGAAAGTTATTGATTTTAATGTTTACTTGTTTTCTGTACTTTTATTTTGTGCTTAATTTGTCTGTTTTATTATTGTACGAGTGTGATGTAAAAGTTCTTTCCCGGTGCAGTGTATTTTTCGCAAATAAATCATTATTAATTTATTATTTAAAAAAAACTTACAATTTTGATCACAGAAATGACGTCATGTTCGTTACCTTTACTGTGTCATAGAAATAAACAATAATAAAACTTCTACTTAGTTTCTTAACTTTCATAAATTATGTTACCAAAAAATAACTCATAATTTAACATTTTTAAATCAACAAAGCTTAATAATGTCTGTATAAAATTATTGTCTCACAATGTTTGTTACCATTAGTAATGCGACGGTGATTGCGATGGCCGTGAAAAATCACTCTACTATTCATAAACAGCGATCGCTGTATTTATTTATTGTGTGCAGTTTTGTTGAGAAGTTTTTCTATTCCTTGGGATTTCTAAAATATACATTATTAACCAAGATATACTCATTTTCTGTATGCCCTTAAGCATCAATATTGAAATAATATTTTTTACAACAATTTTAGAGTTGTCCAATTTTTTATATTCTCCTTTACAGGACAGGTTGGGTGTAATTTTAGATTAAAACGATTATAAACAAAAAATATTTGCAACGCGTATTGACACGGGTAGTTTTGCCCATTTTATAAATCTATAAAAGTAAGAAGATAAAGAAGAACAAGGGAAGACGAAAGAGGAAGAAGTAATGAAGTTTCAAATAATTTTAGCCGCTGAAATTTAAATAGGTAATCATAAATTTATATTATTATACCTGCAAAGTGCAAACAAAATAATCGAATATTTTAATAATTATTTCGAAAATGTGTCATGCATTCGACATTTAAAATATATAACGCAACTGAGTTGTGGCAGGTCAGGCACCTTTTACCTGAAGTTAAAACCAATACTTCAATAGTTAAAACATAACTTAGTCCTAAACTTTATTTTTAGAAAGAAACATGTTTGCCCTCTATACCAACCTTTAGTCAAAATCTGGATAAAATATTGGGTAACGACGGTGTACAATTGGGAGCTGTAACAGAAATATTAGGTTTGCCGGGAACTGGGAAAACTCAATTAAGGTTAGTATTAAATGCTATGAATTAAAAGATTTCATCATCATCATCATCTTCATTAGTCTTTATTGATCCACTGCTGGACATACCTAAACCTTCTTTAATGAACGCCTATTAATATACTTGCTTCGGTTAAGTTAGATTTTCCCCATTAGTCTTATGAAAATTGTAAAAATCTGTGTTCTCTGCCCACTCCATTAGTGGATGGTGGATGGAACTGGAGTAAAGATGTGTTGTTGTTGTGAAGACCGCTACTATCCTCGTAAACTGCATTTTTCTTTGCAGTAAACATTCATTTTGTATTAAACATTTAGCATAACTTCTAAATGGATCTAGAAATGCAAATGCATCTGCATCTTTTGTGTGGATGTCTATGGGCGTCGGTGGTTATGGAAATGACTGACTGTTCTTTTGCCCCCCTAAACTATAAAAAAAATGTATAATGCACATGTATATTCATTAATATTTCAGTTTACAGCTCTGTGCTTCTGTACAAGTGCCTGTCAATTTGGGAGGGCTTGATTCTGAAGCTTTGTTCATTGACACAAATACAAACTTTACATGGACAAGGTTTAAAGGTAAAAATACATATGCTTAATGATATTTATCAATATGTTCTGTAGCAGGTTGTTCTGCTATCAATAAGTTTTATAACAGATAATACAAGGTTAATAAAAACCGAGAGCATAAAATGGCATTAAATGAAACCACATAATTAGTGTATCATTTTCTGGCTACGCAACAAAAATCAGATCAATTAGAGCATACTTTAGTTTTTCCTCACTACACTCTATCGGTAGGTGTCGGCGAGGATGACTGACTAGGGTCATTCACCCCTTGTGATGTGGCCATTTGTTACACAATATAGTATTGTACCGATGGTGACAGTGAGGTATATGCTATGTAGTTGTTGTGTTTCATACACTTTTTCATCAATTTTAGGATCTACTGATGCCCATTTATACCTAAACACTGCATTGAAGGTTGCCTCATGAGAGTTGTCCATTCTTCAACTAACCCTTGCAAACTAGTCTATATTCGGGCAATACAGCACAAACATGTAGACATTCTATTGATTGTTTACATAACAACATAAAGAAATCGTTCATTATTTCAGAAATACTAGATGCCACACTGAGAAGATGTGAAAGACTATTAAATAAACAAGCGATCAACGGAGAAGGACTTAGCAAGTTGCATTACATAAATGCATTTGGCATTGAAAAATTTTGTGCTTTCTTATACAATCTGCCAAACTTTCTAGAAAGTCGTAAGGTATAATAATTTGATGCTTGCACATACGTAATATTGCATTTGTTTTTTTTTTATATTTTATGAACCATATTAGCTATCAGTAATTTACATCGAAGCCCATAGATGTCCCCAATAAGGTAATTATTATGTATTCGAAGTCTTGCTCCCTTGTGATTATTACCAATGTCCATAACATCTGTTTTCTTGTTATGCTGCTGTGTTAAGTGTTAATTATGTTCCCTTCTCCCAATTGATCACTCAGTACTCACAAACTGCATGTGTGAGCGAGAGTTACTTCCGAGTAGGGTTTTCGACGGGACTGTCTCCACTTGCACGTGATGTGTGAATTTCGAAAAAAAAATAATTACGATATGATATTTTATTTGTAGATAAAGCTGATTGTGATAGATTCAATAGCATTCCCGTTTAAAGATGGGGTAAGCTTGAGACAGAGAACTGGACTGCTGTATCGGCTTATGACCGATCTGCACAAGATTGCATATGAGAAACAAATAGCGGTATGTATACTTACATTATTACCTAATTATCATCATCATCATCATCACCATCAGCTGGAAGACGTCCACTGCTGGACATATACCTACTTATAGTTATATAATTATGTCACAGTGCATTATATAGGTTGAATTTGATTGGCAATATTTCATGTTAATAATCCACTCCTATCTTCCATAGACAAAAACAAATTGATCAAATTATGATGAATGATGAACAAAATTGATGAATTTATAATTCAACACTAGCCTATTTTCAAATTCAGTACTGCACATAGGCAAATTAATCGTAGTTGACTCTAGTGCGGATAAGTACTACCAATATATTTAGAATTTAGGCCCTGCATCCCACTTCTGCCACTGCCCAGTGACACACGGTTTATTGAAATACCGCGTCGTATCCGCTGCTTCCCGTCCACCGATTGGTCCGAGACATGGGTGCTTATTACTTATCATGAATAATAATACTTCGGTGATGATGGTTGTGTTTATGGACATAGACAGTCACTTAAATCTTGGTTTTTTATAATATAAGAGGGCAAACGAACAGTCGGAGCCATTTTGATGACAACCGACGCATATAAACATCCGCAGAGGTTATACAGATGGGTTGCCCTCCTTCCTCTTTTCCCCTCCATGGACTACCGGCTACTTACACACCACACGAAATGCGGCGCACAACTGTCACTTTACGCCCATCTTCGTGTAAGCGAGAGTTACCTCACCGATAGTGGCGTCTCAATTCGGTGACATTCTCTTAATCCCACCTCTACCGTAGTGACAGAGGTACTCATCAGGAGGTATAAAACTCCGATGATGATGGTTGTGCATGTTTATGAGCGGCAATAATTAAGGTCAATGGCATTTAGGATGCCATATGCTTTGTCTTAATCCCACCTCTGCCACTGCCCAGTTTATTGTAGGTGGTGCTAACAAACGAGATGAGCACTCGGCTGGGTCTATCGTCGGGTGCCGTAGTGGGCGCGCTAGGCGACGCCTGGGCGCACCGTTGCAATAAGCGTCTGCTGTTAAGCGCTCCGCAGTCGGGTAGTTTGAGACACGCGGTGCTGATCAAGAGTAATGATGCCCCGGTGAATGTTGCCAAGTTTATGGTAAGAAATAGTTTTAAAGTTCTACTCACAGGTTACAATTGTTATAGTTCCATACTTAACGTGACATAGAAATGCTTCAATGTTGCCAAGTTTATGGCGAGACTAAGTTTAAGGGTAGATTGCAGATAGTATCAAGTAGCTATTCGATACTTAATAGTTATTTCATTTGCCACTCAAATGTGCAATTTCTCTAATAGAAGCTTATGAAAACGGCACTTTTTACGGAAAAGATAAAACGTGTGTGCTTTGGACCACACAACTGAAGTAAAACTTAATTATTGATTTTCATTACCGTAGTTCCAATGATGTGTGATGATGTGTGTGTGAATGTCATATGATATTTATTTTTTAAATACAGAAAAAAATCACTTAACCGAATGTTGAATTTGAATGAACTTCCATTGGCCTCGCCCGATGTGTGATTTTTTGTAACGCTCTCGCCAGCTTACTCCCCAAGTCAAGCGCGCGTATAGAAGTTTTACTTCAATAATTTAGACTTAAATACGTCACAAAGATGCCAGTAGCGCCAATAAGTTCTAGGTATTATAAAAGGCAATACAAGTACTTGGATCAATACCAAATATTCTCTCGTTACTATTGCGGTGTATCGATTTGTGTTAAATAGCTCTAGAATCATCAACTACCTACATATTTAAATAAAACTAATTCTATTTCAGATAACACAAGACGGCATCAGGGATGTTGAATAAAACATTCAAAAACATCGATAGTTTTATTTATATGTAATGTGTCGAAGAATATATTAAATACACAGTAAACAAAACTACAGCACCAATAAATATATCATTTTCACAAAAATATCAAGCTTTTTAATAGTACATCTCAGTTATACAAAGGCAGTTTCACATAGCTTACAGCGGAATTACAATTAAGTTGTCTTTTCATAGACAAGCAGACTTCTACGAGACAATAGTGAGTAACACGCGTTTGTAGTCCCCTTTCGTATCATCCTGCAAAATACACTCCACTTAAAACAGCACCATATTACCCGAGACAACGTAACGGATAATGTAGTAACTCAATAAAATTTAGAAGCATGCATTTAAAAAGACCAAAATGATTTTGCAGGATATTAAGCGGAAAGTGTGGCTAGCACATTCCTGAAGTCACCATCAAGGTCTTCCTGCAAAGATTCGAAAAAAAACACAACTGTAATCGCAAAACAAAATAATCGGAAACTGGCCCATACAATCTTAATAATACAAATCCGTGCATGAGATTACATGTTACAAAATATTCGATATTATTAAATACAAAAAAAAAATTAAATAAAAAAATAAATGCATACATCGAGGGCGTAAATAGAGTCGACAGTACCCAGATATGTTTAGATTTGTAATAAAAAAGGTATGATCAAATCTTTGCTCTTGGTTAGAGAGTGACAAAAGTTTTTACATATCTATCTCTTTCTAATAGCTGTCACTTCGACTCTATTCACCTCAATGAAGCGTACCAACGTACATTGGGTACAGTACAGGTTATATATCACACAGTTATTGGCGAACGTCCTCCCATAAGTGGAACATTTAATAACACATGACGGAGAGGAGACGACCGAGCGGACCTCCTAAGTCCTCCTGAAAAAATGGCAACACTTCTTTTTTAAAACAAGCCAACTCTACATACGTCTACCAAAACCATGCGTACATACAAGCCGTTAGCTACTGTGCATTGAAATTACATGAAAATGATGACAAGAAACAAAATATACAGATCTTTATAAAGGAAAATTTACACCCGAGTGACGCTGGACATCCAGCTACACCCTAACTTAAAACCTAGCAATTGACGAAAGCAAAAGTTGAAAGTCGTCGACATCCTTATCCCGGCCAAATTATTCGACAACAGTGAGCAATGCCTTCTTGTAATCTCCTGAAGTGTCGTCCTGTAATCAAAATGGTTCTCTATTCTATACGGTGCATTTGAAACCATTCAGTTCAATAGCTGTTATTCGAGCAAAGAGTTTGCAATCATTCATCAGATTAAAATCACGCTCAGGAATATCTCGGCTGATTATATACATATTTAAATTTTGTATTCTCCTATAACATTGGTGTAATGCAATATTTTTATACTTGGAGACAAGAAAAGGTAAAACGGACAATTAAAACAGTGAACTAAACAAATATAAGTTATGTACAAAGTTATTAACAAAACATTTTTTCTAGTTTGATATCTGCATTATAATATATAGATCTGTATATATATAAATGAGTACATGACATAAAGTATAGGTATAGTTATGACGAATGAACAATATTTGTAACAAGATTTATTAAATAAATTTATTAATATAGAATGTATGGGTCAGCTTCTTATTTCTTTTTTTACCTTTTTTATTATTATTATTTACATGCTGTTAAAAAACTAAGAACAAACAGAAATGCGATTATGATAAAATTGTTAGAAAGCGAACATTACACAAACGCAATACATGGTATATACTGTGCCGATAGTGTATCAGATGTCTTTTTCCTGATCACTAACTATTATTTATTTATTTGGCTAGTGATTAAAATGTAATAATACTAAAGTGTCTGTGAGAATACATATTAGCAACGTAATGACTAAAATATCCCGTTTTTCATTTATATACTGAGCAGTGATCGTCTTAAGATCATGTGGCCCAATAATATAATTGGTTAAATACAATTACTCGGTTAAATTGGGCCATGAATATTCAAGCCTGTCAGATTAGTTCTCTTTGGATCGTCTGTCAAATTTTGGCGCCATAATCAATTGACAGTGATTAATGGAACTGTCACTATCAACACTAATTAGACCAGATTTTAGTATACCGTTAGTGTCAAGTTACTACAAGCACAAATTCACACAAAATACTTACGGCAATCCAGGTCTCCAAGGACTTTCCATATTTGTCCTGGAAAGCCTGTTTGATGTCTCCAAGATCGATCTCAGAGCGGCTGACTACGATTCTGATCAGGGTCTTGTCGTTTGTGCCCAATCCCTTCATGGAATGATAGAGACGCTCAGCGAAGAAACCAACTTTGCTCTTAACGCATTTGACTATTGAAAAAATGACATGATGTAAGTGCATCAGAAATTAGAGCTACTGTAATATATATTAGTATACCATAGACAAACTCTATAGTATTAGTAGTACTATAGAGTTTGTCTATGGTATACAGGAGGTAGACAGGTCGATACTAGTAGTCGGTCATATTAGACGCAGGTATCATGGGATCGATCGTCTTGACTTTTACTAATCGAGGAGGTTAGAGAAGTAGATTTCTCGATGCTATTTCTTTGATAATCTTATAAGTTATAACCTTTCTGACTTGATGAAAACTATAAGTACATGTGGTTACAATATTATTCTGTAGTGAAACGTACACTGTATAACTTTGTCATCGGCATAACTAAAACGTGACTTGCGCCATTAAACATTTTGACGGTAAGTAACCCACACGTATGCAGGCGAAGGTGAACTTAGAATTATGGGGAAACGTCCTTGTTAATTTCAAGTCCGTCCCCAATAATGCAATAAGAGGAAAGTATCAAGACTTGTGTAAGGTTTTATTGTTATGCTGACCTGTTATCCTCTTTCCCCTTTTCACGACAAAATTCGTCTCCTCTTATACTTAAGTACATATTACATATCTAAGGGTCAATTCACACCATAAGCGCGGCGAAGCGAAGCGCAGTTTATGTGTCATATGAATTTCAACTTTATAATAATTACTATAATACTTATTATCGCATGAGAAACTCGAACGAGTCGCGCGGGTTCCCGCGACTGCGCGAGAATTTGCTAGAATCCGCGCGGAAGTCGCGAGAATTCGATAATAAGTACTACAGTAATGAAAATAAAGTTTAAATTTATATGACACTGAAAGTGCGCTCCGTTTCGCTGCGCTTCGCCGCGCTTTTGGTGTGAATTGAGCCTAAGTCTTACTCTGTCTCTCTGTACTCTGTATATATATATTTCGATCTCAGTAACGACAGATGATATCATGCGAATTTTGGCGTACTATTAGTGCAATTATTTTGACCCGGAACATCAAGTTTAAGTTCCTAAACATTTCGGGGTCACAGAAGCGTGTAAGGTCGTTTCATACTTCCTCTAAGCCGGCCTTGATTACATGACAATGACTCAATTCTTGGCTGATTAATGATTCAGAATGACGAATAGTGAACCAGGAGATACCAATCTTGTTCTTAATTTCAAAAGCTTAACAATGTACTTACTTAATAAATTTAATACTACCTACGCTTCTGGAACGTTTTTGCGAATTTTAAAACAGTTTGGTACATTACCAATAACTATTGCTTTCACCCTATTTCAGAAAAATCTACAAAATCTGCTGCATATTACAGCTCTTAGAATAATAACGCATTCTAAGTTACAGCTATTATTCGTAATAAAAAATAATTAGAATATCGTACCGAATGAATGAACCATAAACAATTTTAAAATATTTGGAGCAATACTTTTTTCTTAAAAATACGTATTTAGGATCTTCTCTTTTACCTACCTGAATGTACACCTATTTGAACACATAATGATTCTAAAATCAACTTACCAATAGCAAGCATGCCCTTTTCGATGCTTCCAGAGAATTCCTTCTTGATTGTCTCTTCAATGTCTTTACCCGATATCGCTTCATACTCGGCGAAGATCTGTAATTGAATAGTTATTTCGGTATTAGCACAAAAAACGAGTAACTTTGTTAAAATTAGACACAGCTTTTAGAGATATCACCAATACGAAAGTTTATTTTTTTTACGTTTTCACGCCCAAACCATTCAAAAAAAATTTTATATAGGGTGGTGGCACCATATATCGGCCGTCTCCTAGTATCGGCCTTTCCGAGCAAATGGAATATAACTAAAGAAATAGTGTTGAAAACTATGCTTATTTGGTGCAAAAATCGACTCTATGTCAATATGCATAACCTCCCATATTTTCGTGCGGGTGCCTCAACGATAGAATGTTCAGTTGGCAACAGTGCACACGCAGGTACGGATGTCTTTCATTTGGTAGCATTGCCGAGTCAAATCCCTGAGTCGACGCATTGCGTTGAAAAGTATTTGAATAGAATTAAACACATTTATGGTAGTTTATTTTATTTGTTCTTGTAGAAAAATAGTCAAAGCGTGTTTAAATAGTACATTTTTAAATATAATTGTTTGTTTTTTACCAAATAATCGCGGGGCCGAGATTAGGAATCTGTTTTATTGATAAATCGCAATATCGTCCGAGTGGCCGATATTGGGGAAAAGGTTGAAAACGTTAAAATACACTTTAAGTTATTTTATATATATTAGCAGTAGTATTAATAAGATTAAAACTGAAAGAAAAGCTCAGTTTGACTAGTAGATCCTAACTTCGGCCGCCTAAAAACGATTTTATTAGCTACGGCCGATATAAAGGGAATTGGTGCGTTATAACGGCCACCTTACTTCTGATACTTCCTTTCCTACTACCCTCAAACTATACAATAAACAGGGACATGGTACAAAATAAAAACTACTTAGATATATTAATTTTTGCCAACAGGTAGGAATGCCAATATCATGCCGGCCCAATCAAAACTCGCAAAGGATAAAAAAAAAGACAAACGTTTGCAATACGTTATCAGTATTTTTTTACTTTCGTAGTTTCATTTTATTGACTTAACTTCACTTTATAAAAGGTATGCCGATATAAGGGTCACAGGCGGCGGATGATAGGGTGTTAGATGCCGATATTAAGGTAAATCGGCATGCTCGGAAAAAAACATCTATATTATCAAAAACAACAGAGGATTTTTAGTTTTGCGAATATAATAATGAAGTATCGGTATCCCTCTACCCAAAAAATGCATTGTAAGAAAGCAAAAGCTAATAACATTAAAATTACAAGCAGTCGAAGTTCAAAAAAAGTTGACATGGCCGATAATTGGTGCCACCACCCTAGGCAGGAAGTTTTTTAGTCACTACTTTTTTGGTTGCACGCGATGCCCTTTCAGAAAAAGTCCTGGATATTGAGATATTTTTAACAGACGATTAGCTTAATGGAAATTAAAATTATATTAATAGAAACTAAAAGCGTATCTACTGATATATGCCATGATAATTGATATGCGAGTCGAGGCTAAGCCACGTTACCTCACTGCTGGTTCACACAGACATCCAACCGGATGGCGAAGGCACGTCCGGCCGTTAATAGACTGATAAAGGCCCTTTCGTACTTAGGCATAGGAAAACTTCTAATTAGTGTTTGTTGGAGAGTACGATGAAGATAACGGTAGTCCTTTTTCATAACAAATATACAGTATGATAATAATAATAATAATAATAAATATCTGTGGACTTTACACACCACGTTAGCCTAGCCCCGTGCTAAGTACCGTAAGGACTTGTGTTACGGGTGCTAGACAACGGAATATAATGATGACCAAAACTATAGCCGATAAAATATCTTTGAGCAAAAAACAACTATGCCGTGCTGCACTGCAGCCGAATTGGGTCAGCACAAGTCGAGACGTACATTTCGCTTACTCATTTTGGAGGAGGAAGGAGAGCAACGCTTCCGTGGCTATAACCTCTATGCGGATGTTAATGGGCGTCGGTAGTCATCAAAAACCTCCGACTGCTTGTTTTGCCCACTTACACTATAATAAAAACTTCGAAGTATGCGAAGATTCCGCTATTGACATGTTAATATAAGTTCATAACTATACATATTATGAGGACTAAACAATCTAAAAACTACAATGCCATTCTTACTACTATTGTGCGAATACTTGTGATGAATAATTCCGATCATATACTGCCATTATTAACTTTTCATACCTACATACATAGTTTCAATTGATGACTCACTAGTTCTTTGGTCTCTGACTATGTTAGCTGACGTGATTTCATAATACTTCCTCCTTAACAGCGCGTTCGCGACCTCAGCGGCGCGGTGAGCGGATCGTCTGTCTCTCTTTCACTCGATACTCGACGCGCGAGTGAGAGAGAGACCGGCGCGGTGAGCGG
>LUGF01057332.1:96397-108204 GCA_001625245.1 Calycopis cecrops | reverse complement strand
GGTTCTCACAGTAAATTGCCCGTATTTCAGTTTTTGTAGCAACATTTTTACAACACTAAAGTGAAACGGCTATGGAGCGACACCGGTTTTGGTCAAACTATAATTACAATGTACAGCCATTGAGTTATATGTACTACGTACAATAATAACTCAATGTGTACAGCTACATTTTATTACGCGAGCTAAAGTTATTTTATTCAAGAATAATCCGACCGTTCGTTTATCAAACATTACCAGTTTTCCCATGGGAATAAAGCGTTTTCCGGCGGTAAAAAGTAGCCTATGTTCATCAGCGATAATGTCCACTTCTGATGGTAAAATAATTATTCAGATCACTCCAGTTTTGGAGCCTATTCAACACAAACAAAACAATCAATTTCATCTTTTGAATATTAGTATAGATTACGAAATAATTCGATTTTTTATAGCAGAACAAACGAGAAGTAATAATAAATGTATAAGCTTTTGGTAGCTACCGACGCATAGACAGACATCTGCATTTTGCGTGAATGCTCTTCCCCTCTTCCCCCTCCATTGAGCCACAGGACTCGGCTGGCTAGCTGTCACTTTAAGTCATTATTAAAGCGAGAATTTTGCGGAATTCCTTAGCGTCCTACTTACTAGATAAAATGTCACTCTCAGTCAGTGGCGTAACTACAGGGTGGCAAGTCGGCAAAATGCCACGGGCCCCCAGCAGGAAGGGGCCCCCTCTCAGAGGAGAATTTTTTTTTTTCTTTCAATATTTAATATTTACACATTTAGTAAAAAAAGCTTTTTCCCTTGGGGGCCCCATCCGATGAATTTGCCTCGGGCCTCGAGCGGTATAGTTACGCCACTGCTCTCAGTGATATTTTTTTCGTATTTTCTTTTACGTTGATTTCGATATTGATACTGTTCAAAGACTACACTTACGAATCGACGGAACTTGCCAAGCTAAATAATACCAAGAACAGTACTAAAGATATAATTTAGGTCAATAAGTGTTACGTATGATGAATATTCCTAGAAAATCTCGAGATGATCTTTATATAGAGTTGTACAATATACATATCTGTACATTGTCATTTGTATAACTACGTAATGTATTAACTATTTACATTTTTCATTTGGTTGGACCATGGAGCTAAAACAAAGCTCCATGGGTTGGACGTACTAATTATATATTATTGAAGTGACCAAAAAACCTTAGTATTTTTATTTGAGCTCGTATAGTTCATATTTGCTGGCTCAGAAGTTGTACAAACAGTACATTTCGCAAAACACATTTTAGTTCTAAGACTATAATTGTACAATTATTTTGCGAAGACAATCAATTATTACTAAGCCCCCTAAGGTAAAAAACTCTTTATAAGTTTGACGTCAATGTCGTGTGTGTCGGTCTGTGGCGTCGCAGCTCCCGCAGATGGACCAATTTCGAGTTTTCTTCATTCAAAAGCCTTTCCTTGCGGTGGTTTTTAGATACGTTTGGTAGTCGTTCCAGCAGTTTGATGGATATCAGCTCTTTTCTAATTCGTAGTGCTTAATTATGAATTTTGATTTCACACTTATTAATTGCACGTGTTACTGCGCTGAACGACCTCCTAAATATGCCGAACTTTCTCTCTCCCTCTTTGACAGGCTGGGAAACATCAGTTAAATTCACAAGAATGCGGGCCTTGTCAGTGCATGAAATCGCGCGTACCCAATTTGCGTGTCCAAGTTTATGGCGGTAGATAAAGTAACTGTCGTAAAACAACTTTAATCGATTTTATCGCGGTTTAATTAATTATTCAACGAGGCCGACGTTTCAGAAGCTTACACGAGACTGGTTTTTTTTTGCGTTTACCCACTGCCATGGAACCTGGGTGGGATCCGAAGGGTGTGTGGGGCTCGCGGCGGAGCCGACGCACTAAAACCCCGCGGGTGGCATCGGCCGCCTATATTGGAGTGCCCCGGATCCGTCAGCGACAGGGCACACACGAGGCTGGTGTAAAGCGACAGCTGTGCTGTCGCGTTTCGTGCGCTGTGAAAGTAGCCGGTGGCCAATGGAGGTGGGAGGAGAAAGGCATCGCATCTGTATAGCCACTAAGCGGATGTCTATGGGCTTCGGTAGTCATTAAATGGCTACGACTGCTCGTTTGACTAGGGATTACATCACGGGTGGACTGAGATGTCCACGTTGTCACGAGTTATTAAAACTACCCGAAAATTTATAATTATTGTCACTTATTATTATAACCCAGGCTGTTGTCGGTATTCATTTTAATCTTACTAACGATTATGTACCTCCAACATTTTAGTTCATTATACACACCAATAACCTCTGTTGTTTAAGGGTTTTCAGATAACAATATGTGTTAATAGTCTTCTTCATTATTGCATATGTAGTGAAATAGCAGCTTCAATTAGAGCGAGGCAATGATTCATAGTGCCCCACAATGATCTGTTACGTCATTATTGGCTTAGTAATATGTAGTCGGAAAACTATTCACGTTGAGGAAATAGTCAGTTTTTGAATATAGCACTTGCGACTGCGGGAATCACCTCAAATGATGGTGCATCTGTTGATACTCTCTGTTCCCTGTTAGGGTTAATTCACACCAAAAGTGCGGCGAAGGGCAGCGAAGCGGAGCGCAGTTTATGTGTCATATGAATTTCAACTTTATAATAATTACTATAATACTTATTATCGCATGAGAAACTCGAACGAGACGCGCGGATTCCCGCGAAGACGCTGGAATGCTCCAGAAGTAGCGAGAATTCGATAATAAGTACTATTAAGTATTAATGAAGATAAAGTTGAAATTCATATGACACATAAACTGCGCTCCGCTTCGCTGTCCTTCGCTGCGCTTTTGGTGTGAATCGACCCTTAGATGTATTACATCGGACCTCAACAGAGCTAGATGATGCTGTTACTATGGGTAAGTTCTGGGCTGAATCTATCTAGAGCCAATGACACAGAAAGAAGAGTATAGCATTAAAATATTTTGTGAGTAAATGTAATATCTCAGGAAGAAGATTTTAATTTAAATTTTGGTTTAAAATTGGATCGACGATATATAGAATGATTTGGAAGTGGATTGATAAATACTTGATGCTGGTGGAGTTAAAAATAAAAGTAATTATTGCTTATAACCTGTCAATAGTGACAGTTGACAGATGACGTGCGACACCTAAAATAATAAGGCCACGGGCTATTTATAGATAGCTTGTGCGTAACGTGTGTCCGGTTTAATAACTTAGGGTACTTATAAACCTAGTGTCAACATGTTAAGGCATTCAAGAACCCCAGTCCCTGTAGACAAGTAGCTAAGACGCTGATTGAAAGAGAATATGATAAATCTTAATTATATGGTTAGTATAAAGGCTTGTGTAGACGAGGAATTTTTGTCCGCGGACCGGAAAATGTATGCAAAGTACCGCGTACTTTTTATCCCTCGTTTGCGTCACTCTATACAGTTGTAAGCGTTCTATTTTAGCAGACAAAAAAGTCGGCGGACAAAATCCCTGTCTGCACAGGCCATTATGATGTGTAGAATCAAATTATACAACGTTGGACTTGGATGGACGCCGGATGACCATGCTGATGATGTTGAATCTATACATTGTTTATTGTATTCTATTTATGCCAGTATTAGCGTCATACCTTATGGAGGAACGGCCATGGCTGACGTAAACCAGCTAAATTGAACTTATAAATACCTTTCCATAGTTGGTCTTGAAGGTCTCGGCGATCTCCAAACGCTGGACAATGCCTCGTCTGCACAGCACATCGATGATCGCCTTCTCATCAGTGCCGAAGCCTTTCATGGCCTTGCGAAGGGTCTCCGCGTCAGCTGCGGGCTCGAAGGGCTCCGCTGGGTACACGGTGGGGGTGCACTGTAAGGGACACTAGATTAGCAAACTGTGGCAGAAGCTAGCTCTGAGCGGAGTCCTAAACTTTCTTTCTTTTTGAGTATTATGATCACAAATCTATAGGCCCTGCATGCTATGTAGAAGGGCTAGTCGCAATTGCTACTTTAGCTATGTAGCTAATGTACTGCAGTCTAATTCTTTAGCAACGGGTGTGGTTATTAAATAGGTCAGTCTAAGGTAGTGCGATTGGGTAAAGAACGCCATCAGACAAGATTCACTAGTGATATCGTCTTAAGCGTGGTAGGCGTTTAGGTAGCACCAGATCACTGGAACTTGGGTGTATTCTTTTTTATCTAAATCAATATATCCTAATAAAGTGCTACTAGCCACTCACAAACGCCATAGTAGCCTTTTTAAGGGCGTAATATCATTTATATTCTCACCATAATTAATTAAAAACATGTTAGTTACCAAAATATAAGTCATTTATCATTGGTCACCCCGGTTTTCACCCCACTGTCCCCATTGAATCGTTAAATTTACCGGACAAGGTCAGGGGCCAAGGTCACAAGGTAGTGAAGTAAGGGCCCAGCCCCCAGGTGAGGTAAGGGTGTGGTTGTTATTGCGGGGAAGCATTTTTACGAGTTTCCCCGGCTGGGTGGGGCCCGTGGGCGCGTCGGACGGGCCCAATGAATGATTAACCTAAAAGTGAATCTAGACAAAAACTAGCTCAGGTCTATGACGGGGCGGCAAAATCATAAGAAATGCGAAATGTATAACAACCAGCCATCTTGGTATTTATGATTTATTGCCTTATAGATGCACAATGATTAAGGACAGGAATAATGATGAGGATACACTACAGCGTGCATGATGAGGACATCATACCACAATAATTCCATTAAGGAAAAGTATAATACTACATACTACATAAAATAAGTTTACATTGTAAGTATTATTTGAAATTTAAATATAGAATTAGTTATAACTTAAGCTCTTTTGAGGCATAATATTATACAATACCTACATAATTACTCTAAGGATAATGGATATTGTCGATTAGTATTCATACAATAAATATTTCACTATAAGTACGTTTTATTGTAGTTGATGGAATGTATTGTCAATTCTTGATGGAAATTCATATTTTATTTGATAAAATAATATACTTTTTTATACTATTTCCACTTTTGTTTATTCAAATTACATTAATACGACCGGTTTCAATAAATCAGCATTAGGTATACAATTCAATACAATAATATTTTTACGAGTATTGTACTACCCTCATAAGCACTATTGTATACCTGATAATGGTTTATCGAAACCGGTCGTATTAATGTAATTTGAATAAATAAAAAGTGGAATAGTTAATAAACAAGTATATTATTTATCAAATATACATTTTATTGGTTTCATATAATTACATCTTTTCTTTAAGCGCAAAGAACGCTGATCTTATGTCATTCCAACCGGTTTGCCGGTTGCGAGGCCCAGTTTTAACCGCATACAAGTCCAACATAATGTTCTAGCGCATATTATACTTATGTAGCTGAATTCCTAAGGCATTTTGTGATTTAGCTATGTAATTCACTTATACCACCTGTGTACCTGATCGATTTTAACAACACGGGTTTACGCTCAAAATTCCTACTTTATTCTAATTTTTTCTGTTGCTTTTTAATGAAATTATACATTATAATATTTTTAATTATGGCGTTGATGTTAATTTATTAAAATGGGAACAACACTCTTTATTATTCTAAGAATATGTTAATATTCAGAATTATAATAAGGATAATTTATCCAAGAACAAGAAAAGTAATATTTAAAAATACAATGTTAACCAAGAGTATCAAAGTAAACAAAAAAATAAAAATCAAACGAGATAGTTTTATTTTTACACTGTTAGCGATAAACACATTTTGGCCACTTCATATTCGCCACGAAATTCACCGAAAGACCTTGCCGGGTAAAGATGACATCATCTCGTGTGAATCGATTGGGCTTTCAGAGTATTAAAACTTAATGTAGGAGTTTACTTACCTTGTACGGGTAGTATTGCTGGCCACTCATGATTGAAGGATCTACAAAAGAACAGAATGGTTATATTTAAATTTTAAATACACTGGAACGGGTGTTCTAAATTTAATTTACAATCACTCCGGCCGGCGTTTTCTAACGCAAAACAACATCACCAACGCCCATATATGTAAATAAATAAAATTGAATTCGTGAATATTTTATTTCGAATAACGTATTTTAATTATAAAATTAGTCAAACTATTTGAAATAAGATCGAATTTTAAATACATACTTGTTTTTGACTAACGTAACACAATTACAGTCTACACCGCTTCGAAGCGTGTTCCGAAATAAAAACGAACGTTCTCCGGGAGGTCGGCTGAGTTCGCTGTATTTTGTTCGCCCTCTCTCTCACTATAGCATATAAGGGGTTATAAACATTTGGCTCGTTATATAAAGCGAATGGAAAATTCTGTTATGAAAGTGAAACGAAGTACTTAGTATTTAATTAGGATGAATCACGTTTACTTAGATAAAAATATTTCGGTTAATTAGCAATGAAGGCTAATTATTAAAAAATAAAATTCGATACGTAGATTGGACTTAAAATTATTATATTTCAAACAACATGTTACGTAACATTGTTATTTTTAAATAAAAAAAATAATATCACAAGTTGACAAAATTAGGACAAAATATGAGTGATTTTTCTTAATTTAAGTAAATATGTGCTGAGTTATGTCTCACGTAACATTTAATCAGGGAGATGGGGGCTACATAACAACGTTACGTCGCGTCGCTTTACATGGAGGGGAGGCAGGGCCAAAAATCTACAAAAATTGCATTACGTAATACATGAACGCTCCCTTACGAGAAATAACGTAGACACCTGCTTATAATTCCTAATGTACATAATCTGAAATGAACAAATTCATGTCCCTAAGATGTGTCAATTTGAGATTTTTGTACCAAAGGTTCATCATTTAGGTTTTAATGAAGAATCTAATATTTGTAGTGTATAACACAAAAAAGGTTGACAATGTATGTTCACGTAACCACGTCGCATGATGTCATCGGCGGGCGGCGAAGCGGCTTGCACCAAGTCAACAGCGCTACTCTCAGTTCAAGTCAACACTCAACGCTCGAGAACGAAAAGTTCGTAAAGCTTTATTTGGTAAAAATATTCTTATTAGACTGGCTGTATGCAAATTACATTTTGGCGTGCAGGCCACAATAAAAAACGAAGTAGGAATATAGAAATTACATTATCGTTCTTTTTTTAAAGTTTAGTTTCTAATCGAACCGTTTAGTGTTTACTTCATACTAATCAGTGGATTGTTCCACCCATTATTTTTCTTGCATGTTTAGCTTATAACCTCTTAGGTGCCTCACAATTTTTAGACATCAATGTAGTTAAAAAATACTACAATATTTAAAGTACCTAAAGGTATTTCTTTTCAAAATATGTAATAAAGTTTCAAACGTCCTGTAATAATAATCCTACCTAATCAATCGGTTTCGATCTAAGTCCACTGAATAATAATAAAATCAATATGGACCGGTTAACATAGCGATCTGTAAATTGTAATCATTACATAGTATATATGCACTGATTACAGAAACAAAGTTGCTTTCCGCCGTCTGTGTGTCTGTATGCTTAGATCTTTAAAATTACTCAACAGATTTTGATGGTGTTTTTTTAATAGATAGAGTGATTCGAGAGGAAGGTTTATACGTATAATAACTCCATTTTTGAAGTCCGAATTCCACGCGGGCGAAGCTGCGGGCGGTAGCTAGTTCTGTATAATTTAAAATCAGTGCTGTTATTTTTTTCAGTTTTTATGGACGTTTTACAGTTGCTCTGGCGGTCAATATAATACATTCTAATATTAATATTATTAAGAGGAAAGGTTCTTTTTGTTTGTTTGTATCCAATAGGATTAACTAAAGTAACGTAAAAACTACGGGACCGGTTTGACCCATTTTTCACTAATAAAAAGCTTCAGTATTAGGATATAACATAGGCTATCCTACCAATATTATAAATGTGAAAGTTTATGTTTGTTTGTTTGTTACTCCTTTACGCAAAATCTGGAGAATCGATTTTCTTGAAATTTGGCTCACACATAGAGGGTAACTTGGATTAACACGTAGTATAGTTTTGATCCCAAAAAAATGTTCCTATGGGATGACATGGGATGATTTTCTATTTTCCACAGAATCGAAATTTACACGCGTGAAACTGCGGGGCGCATCTAGTATTGAATAAAGTTTACACCTTAAGAAGTGGTCACGGATTGGGTTATACAATATAGACCACTTTTAGTATAATTTTACAACACAAATCTAATTAAGATAGACTTAAGTAAATACAATATACATTTATTAAAACAGTTTATTAATACATGTATTTATCAGCCATCACAATCGTTGTATATTTATATTTACCTACCGTATGTAATCGGCTATTTTACTATCACATCCCGCATTTAAATAACTCTTTATCAAATAGCTCATTATAATGTTATGGTAGTAATTTAGGAATCAATGTAACCTTTTACATACATGCAGACGAAATAGGCCTGCATGGCCGGGGACTGCGGAGGTACTTCACCGCCCCGGCTCCACTTCCTACCCCCCTTAAGCCCCGCCTAAATCTGGTGCTGATGTCGATGATTGCGACAGCCAGTACCCTTGAATGAAATGACGTTGACTGCGTTTCTAAGACGCCAGATGACTCAGAAGTGTGATAAGTGGTTTATCTCGAACCTAAACTGTCTACATAATTGCCTTTTCGTTATAATAACGAATCATCAGAAATATTCTGTAAAGTTGTAATACCGGAATACGCTCCGGCGTGGCCCGGCGTTTGGTGACCTGGGCCGAGAAGGGCCCCCTTTTATGAGTCCAAAAATGATATTAAGGGCCTTAGGGTCAATTCACACCAAAAGCACGGCGAAGGGCAGCGAAGCGGAGCGCAGTTATGTGTCATATGAATTTCAACTTTATTTTCATTGCTATAGTACTTATTATCGAATTTTCGCGACTTCTGGAGCATTCCAGCGACTTCTCGCGCATTCCAGCGACTTCGCGGGAATCCGCGCGTCTCGTCCGGGTTTCTCATGCGATAATAAGTATTATAGTAATTATTATAAAGTTGAAATTCATATGACACATAAACTGCGCTCCGCTTCGCTGCACTTCGCCGCGCTTTTGGTCTGAATTGACCCTTAAGCCTGGCGGGGCCCGAAGCTGCAGCCCCCTTTAAGCCCCTACCTGGATCTGGCGCCATGCTACAAATTTATATAATTTTAGCTAATCTGAATGTGGACTAAAAATTTCATTAACATTTCTATGACCGCTTTGAAGCCTATATTTAGGAACACAAATCGATCTCATGTATCGATCAAGCTATATCAGTTTATTATACCGGCACGACCGGGGAGGTACCTCTCGCTTACACGAGACCGGCGTAAAGTGACAGTGCTGTCGCGTTTCGTGCGGTGTGTAAGTAGCCGGTGGCCCATGGAAATGGGAGGAGAAAGGAGGGCAGCGCATATGTATAGCCTCTATGCGGATGTTTGTGGGCGTCGGTTGTCATGAAAATGGCTCCGACTGCTCGTTTGCCCTCCTATACCATAAAAAAAAGATGTCTCTTTTAATTGTTCAAAGTTCAAGCGCTATTTTGGCTATATAATTAATAATTATGTATACCTATAGTTAGTTATAAGTTTAGTAAGAGGTAGTGCCATGCTGCATGCTGCCGAAAAACCGGCACGACCGTAGGGCGGGAACCTCTCGCTTTCACGACAGCAGTGCAAAGTGACAGCTGCAGCTGTGCTGCCACGTTTCGTACGGTGTGTAAGTAGCCGGTGGCCCATGGAAGTGGGAGGAGAAAGGAGGGCAATGCATCTGTATAGCCTCTATGCCTATGGGCGTCGGTAGGCTTGAAACTGGCTCCGACTGCTCGTTTGGCCCCCTATACCATAAAAAAAAAATAGTTACGGATATACATTAAGCAATTAATTAGCGAGTTAGAAGAATATGTTACTTTAGCTAAACAGATAACAGTGTGTGTTGTAGGTATTTAATAATAAATGCTTTCAAAATATATAGTTGGCACGGGAATATGTAATGGTAGAACTGTCAAACAAAACAGACACCGAGATAGCGCGGAGGTGTAAAGCTTATGGCCAAAATTACTCCGTATAGTGACACTCTGTCAAGGAGAGGAAGAAAAAGAGCAGGACACATACCGATCGATCAGATAAAGAAGAAGACCAATGTTGCATTATACATGGAGTTCCAGACAATTCATGGTATATAGTTTGTGCTCCAGCCTCCAGACATTGGAGAGGAAAGGGCCATGTTCTCCTCATTGCTGAATTAACCGCGTAACTAACAGATGTAGCAATGTCTACGGGCCCTGCGCATAAAGGGCATCGCTATAATTAATAAGCAAAGGCTTATAATTAATTAAAATATCGAATCGAATCAAATTATAATAAAAATTCATGGCCTACAGGCCCTATGTGATGATCACAAAGGGCACATACTTTAAGTATTAGCTAATGAAGGGCCCATGAATAGAATTTCCTACAGGTTCCGCACTCTGCTCTTGGGAAAGAAAAAACGCCGTTCTAATAAGGTTTCTCCTCTTTCAGAGATAAGTGACAAGAAATAGCGCCACGAGATATAAAATATCATGTCTATAGACAGTAAATTGAGTCATAATAAACTTATGACGTGTCTAGATTTAAATAGATATGACGTCACAATACTACTTAGGTAATATGTACGTGGTTTGATGACGATTCTACTTCCTATTTGTAGAAGTGAATCATCTTAATAAAAAAAACGGAATGTTTACAATTGTGATGTGATGAACGAAAAATCATGACCTAAGTTTTATGGCTCATCTCCTCTTCCTGTCTCTTTCTAATCGCCACACACAAATTGTGTGCATAAAGGCTTGCGCAGACTAGTGTTGCGACTCTAGTAGGCATTTGCGACCCGAGGCACTCGAGTAAGATTGTTCCCTCACTCGAGTTATACTCGAGTAAAAATGTCACTCGAGTGACGGGTTCACTAGGCGATTCGAGTGTACTCGGCGCGACGAGTTCACTCGAGTGAACTCGGTCAACTCGGTGCGCCGAGTTCACTCGAGTGAATTGGGTCAACTCGGTGCGCCGAGTTCACTCGAGTGAACTCGGTCAACTCGGTGCGCCGAGTTCACTTGGTGACTCGAGTTCACTCGGTAACTCGAGTGCAAGTTCACTCGAGTAGGATTTTTTTTCACTCGAGTACGAGTTTGACAAACTGACTCATGTAAAAAATTGACTCGAGTCGCATCACTAGCGTAGACGAGGGATTTTTGTCCGCGGACAAATTTGCAAAGTACCGCATACTATTAATCCCTCATTTGCTTTACTCGATACAGTAGCAAGCGATCTATTTTAGCTGATAAAAAGTCCACAGACTAAAATCCCTCGCTACGCAGGCCTTAACTGTCACTTTAATAGGTAAACTATTATTATCTTGGCCGAGGACAGTCCTTAACTGTATACCTTGGTAAGGGTATGCACTCTACAGGTACATCTACAGGTACCCTTGCGTTGACTTCTTGGTGTTAAGACGCATTGAACTGGCATACTGATATCGTGTTTGTTGGACATGAATATCCCGCTCAATGCTATCCTAACACTTCAGTTTAAATGTCCTAGAATTAAATAGCTCTATAGAAAGGTCTAGAAAATTATAAAATATCTAGATTATTATATTTTACACACCTTTAAAAACGTTCGAGATGCTAATAACTGTTAAACCACGCTACACGTCCTTACGGTGGAATAAAATATATCGTGTTTGTTTTAAACTGGACAAAGGTATTTTTGTAAAATTTCATCATGTTATATCGGCAGCGTCGGATCAAGGGGGGGGGCTAG
>LUGF01057332.1:63116-79405 GCA_001625245.1 Calycopis cecrops | reverse complement strand
GCTGTCGCGTTCCGTGCGGTGTATAACATGATATAACTTGCAGTTATGGCCCATGAACGGAGGAAGAGGAAGGAGGGCAACGCATCTGTTTATCTCTATGCGGATGTCTATGGGCGTCGGTAGTCTTGAAAATGGTCCTCTGTGCGGATATGTATAAACGCGTAAGCATGGCAATGGCTTCAACTGCTCGTTTGCCTCCCTACACTATAAAAAAAAAGAACACCCGCTGGGGAAGATAATCGAGTGGCGGCCCTGCGCCGGAAAGCGGAATGTTTGGCGGCCTCCCATCCGGTGTACAGATGACCTCGTCGAGGTCGCGGGGAGCCTCAGGAGGTAAGCAGCTTGTGACCTTGAGGCGTGACCTGTGGACTGAGGCCTGTGTCCAGCAGTGGACTTCACAGCTGTTACTTTACGCCGGTATCGTGCCGGTATCGAGAGTTACGTCCCCCGTCGCGCCAGGCCAATTCGGTTGCATGCAGCGTGGTACTTTTAAACCGAAACCGGTTTTTATTTTTAACTATAAAAATATATATTACAGGCTGCGCCCCGCGGTTTCACCCGCGCAAATTTCGATCCCGTGGAAAATCATCCCATCGCAACATTTTTTCGGGATAAAAACTATCCTATGTGTTAATCCATGTTACTCTCTATGTGTGTGCCAAATGGAGTGAAGGAGTAACAAACAAACATACAAACTTTCACATTTATAATATTAATAATATAGGATGTTTGATATATTTTTTTCATAAAAATATAGATCTGCATTTAAAATATAATTTGAATCCTAGTGTTCAATAAATAACTAAGTAAAGAAGCCTATTGAGGTCGAATAGTTCGGGTAGATCTCCACTCCTAAGACCTCTGAATATATAGCTAATAATAGCTTTCTGATCTTCATTAGTTGTAAATCCTAAAGGCGGTGGTGAAGGAATAGGTAGTGTTTCACCATAATATAATCTTTTTTTTGAGTCTAAGATTTTTTTCATAGAATTAGGACCAAAAATACATACCCTATACCTAAAGAATTCTAATAAAAAACACGTGTAAATAAAATGCATAACCTCCAAATAACTAACCTACATACCAACACTATAATTATCTTTAATTTTCATACAAATATCTTTCCTAAGCAGAAATAATGAAAGACGGAAACATTAATATATTATTACATAAATATATTAAGTTAATTCAGATAATAATAATCAGAAATGTAAAAAAAAAACAAATATCTTACCGCATTTGTAAATTCTAGAAGATATTCGTTCACTTTAAAACACTTAAATATTTCACCCCTTTTGGGAGAAAACTTTCGATAATCCTTTGTATGAGTTTGGATTTCAAATTTCTGCTTGTTTGGTTCTGTGTCCAGTTGTGCGTAGTATAGATAGTGAGCCAGGAAATGTTGTTTCATACATATATATAGCTATAGATTACAATGTCTGTGTTTTAAATATGACATGCACTAATACAGGGAAAATACATGCGGCTAGTGAAACAAACAAACTTGAAATAGGTCCAGAATTATAAACTGATTAATAACGGCCTTGAATAAAAATTCATTAAGTTTAGTACACTAATACGCCATCTATCCAGACTTCCGCGAATCCAGACTAAAGAGTGACGCGGTTTTTAAATATCACTTCTGTAACTAGTCAATCTACATACTAGTTACATTTTCAACCTTTATATTAATGTCTTCTACAATCAAAGTTTACCATAAAAACATTCGATCCCAATTAAAAATATAGATTATTTATTATTTTATATGTATACTAGCTGCGCTCCGCGGTTCGATCCTGTAGAAAAATCGAGATGAAAAATAGATGTTTGCCAATTCTTAGATCTACACGATATATGCACAAAATTTCATGAGAATCGGTCCAGTCGTATTGGAGGAATATGGTAACTAAAGTTGTGACGTGAGAATTTTATTTTAGGTATACCTATTAATATTATAACAAGGAAAGATTTGTATGTATGTATGTAATGAATAGACTCTAAAGCTACTGGATCGACTTGTAAATAATTACACATTTTTTATACCATTTCCACTTTTAATTAATTTAAATTGCAACAATTACGACCGATTTCGATATCTCATAATCAGTTGGGGTGTTTCACAGACACGAATGTATTACATATGTAAAAATGAATTATGTATGTTCTTTCTAGAATCATAAATGATGCATTTGAGAATGCGAAGATCTTTAGTAAAGTTGTTCTGCATGCGCCCGCGAGGGATTCTGAGTTGGTACAACCAATATTCGACAGATCACGACGCGCCATTATCATTCCAATGATTTTTTTTCATGCTGATTATCTGTTTGTGGCGTAGCAATGCACGCTGGGCACAGCTAGTATAAGTATAAGATTATTGTAATAGCAGGAAGTATAAATCAAATAAACAATAAAACACTCCAGAAATTAATATCACGACCATTGCTTTGTTATTAATTTTCAAATATTTGTCTGAAAAAGCACTTGGAAAACATTAAACTGCCGCGCGCCATGCCTACAGCGTAACTTCGGGGTAATTGCTTTATTAAAACATACCTACAGGCAAATTACTATATATACTTATAATTATTGTTTATGTAGATAATTATTTTCGTGGGTAGAGAGCGCCGATAAACGCGTGCGACCGCGCAGCAATCGCTATGACCCTGCATTTTAAATCCGTAATATCTTCGAAAATATTCATGTCAACTACATGCGATAAGGAAAATTTTTATTAATTTATTTTTATTATATTAAATATTCGACGACCAGGCTGGCGCAGTGGTACAGGGCTCGGATTAGTGGAGCATGTTGCGCCAGGGGTCGCGGGTTCGAATCCCGCCTAGGTCATGGATGTTTATCTATGTATTATATGTATTTCTATAATAAAAACCTTAAATATATAAAATTTCTTAAATTTATAAAACATATTAAATATATTCCGTTGTCTAGTACCCGTAACACAAGTCCTTACGGTACTTAGCACGGGACTAGACTAACGTGGTGTGTCACAGACAGTACAGTCCCCAGATATTTATAAATGCATAATTTATTTAAGGTCTTAAAATACTTTGAAATTCTACTTTTCAAATAATTTTCGCAATGTAAAGGTACCTATTGGTTATCTTAGGTAGTCTATTCGTATATATAGTAAGGCACAGGGGTTAGGATTATAACCAGGTCCCATTGCACGGTTCTGACGAAGTAGTAGTGACTGTTCAGGGGCAGACGGATAGATGTTATACGTATTCAACATTTAAGTGAACAATGTGAGAGTGGGAAAGGTATATTTGTGTGAAAAGAGTTATGTACGTGGTCGAAGCAAATCAACTGTGTAGCATTATATATGGCATTCTGATGATAATTTGTGTTGTTGTTCCATGTCCATATGTCGGGGATGGTTCTAAACGTAAAAATCATTTCTTATTCTCTATGTCCAGCAGTGGACAACCGCTGGTTGTGAATATAATGATCATTTATTCTTTATATATGTATTTTACAATTTTTATTTTTTTTTCAACATAAGGGGTCAAACGAGCTTACGGAGCCATTGTCATGACTATAGACATCCGCATAGAGGCTATACAGATGCGTTGCCCCCATTTCTTTTCCTCCCTCCATATGCCATCGGCTACTTACAAACCGCACGAAATGCTACAGCACAGCTGTCACATTACGCCGATTTCGTAGCGAGATGTACTTACCCGGTCGTGCCGGCCTAATTCGGCTACCTCTTACTAGACTTCTAAAATTTTGAGTTTAATGTCCAGTATGACTCCGACTTATGTTATTTAGCCCGGCGAGAATGTGGTGGCAAAAGATTACATAAAGTATGTGGCGGGGTGTGACATACCCCAAACCGAAAGAGTATTATAAACAAGTTTCTTTTTTAAATAACGTTAAATAACGAGTTAATATTATAAATAGTCATTATTACATTGTAATAAAACAACGATACTATAATTCTGTATATTTTTATTTTTTATTCACAAAATCTAATGTACTTGGTTTTTGGTAACAAAAATAATCACCTTCTATTTGACTCCACAAAATGTCTAAAAACTTATAAAACCTGAATACTTTGATAAAAAAGGACTATAAAAACTTAAAAAATTAAATCAGTAAAGTGTTCAAATCAAAATTAGTACAATTTTTGAAAAAAAAAATTGCATGTGCTAGGCTTTTCCACCGCCTAGGCCTGTACCGCTGGTCATCGTAATGCTCAAATACGTCAATCACGCCACGTTTCACTCGCTCAACCCCTTCCCTCCAGCTACACGAAAGCGCTAAAATGTTAGTGTTTAATTTAGCAACATAAAAAGGTATGTCGATGTAAACTCTAGTAGGAGTGTGTCACACTCCACCACATTCTCGCCGGGTTAATTGCTGATATCCTTATTATGCGACATTGGGCGTATTTGGCAATCTTTGGTAGATCGATTTAGGCTATTCAACTCCATCGAGCATGAAAAGGCTGTGCAACATACAATAAACAAAGAAATTGTATAAAACTGATTTATTACAGTAATACAATAATTGGAAATACATTGACGGCTGGCCACCATTCTTGTGACAAATATAGCTTCATTATATATAAATAGTAACATACAAACATTTCGCGTTTTAGTCTTCTAGGAAAAAGTATTGGCCTGCTCTCTTCTGTTCTATGTCCTGCAAAATAATGATACAGCATTAGAATGTCAAATTTTCCATTGGAATACGTTTGGAACGAAACAAATGAAAATATAAATTATTTTTTCTTTGGAAACTAAAAAGTTACTTTAGGCTCATACAATCAACTTGTCATACAAAAACAAGAAGTAGTATTGTTACCATAATCTTAAATGAATGTCTCACTGAGTTTGTTATGGTGGTTCTCCTTTTCAAAGAACTGGCAGTAAAAACATTCAATAAGAGATTTTAAAGAATTCTATTGTTAACATAATATTTTCATTTCATTTGATTTTTGTAATAACGACCTATTTAACATTTCATAATTATATTGTATAATACAGGTTGACAAAATGAAATTATTACATTGTTACCAAATTACCTTGACAGAAGAATGCTTGTTAATCCTAGGTCTAAAGTTGTTCGGGTCCCTTCTGAACGTAATGCCAAGTAGCTCCAAGAATTTGTTCATGCCGTTGAGCAATGATTGTGGTGCATGGGCAGTGGCGTTTGACGAGGGAGTTCCTTCAAAAACAATGACGCGGTCCGCGAGGTAAGTAGCCATAATGAAGTCGTGCTCTACAACGAAACCAGTTCGCTTTGCATGTAGAATAAATCTGTAACAAGGAATAGTTTTGTTAAATGTTGTGACAATGTTACATGACCTTTTTTGAATAAATGATAAGAAGATTCATAATGAAAAAACTTCAGTAATAAAGTTAAATTCAGTATAGAAGTATTTAATTTTTGAAAGGTACTAGTTTAATCTTCAGATGTACTTATCCAAATATGAACATACTTCAACTATCAGAAAGCGAAACAATTAGGGAGTAATATAGGCTACATCTTATCATGATTGAACAAATATTATTTTAGACAACCAGCCAACTGATTGCAGGTGGGCTAGGGTCATAAAAAAAATTTAGTATTTAGTATATGTGTTTATCGAAAAATACCTTTTAATAACTTTAGCAGCAACCAAACGTTGTTCAGAATCCAGGTAAGCAGAAGGTTCATCAATAAGATACACTTCAGCAGGTCGCCCGAGGCACAGCACCAACGCAACACGCTGCAACTCACCACCAGACAGATTCTGGACCTCTTGATCCATTATCTCCTCTATTTTCATAGGTTTCATGACATCGGTGATGAACTGTAATAACATCATTATTTCTTATCACTTTGAGTTGCATATAGTTTCACATAGGCCTTTGAAAAGTGTGAAGTTTCCTGATCATCTGTCATGTAATTGCTCAGCAGCAACAACTAATATTCAATTTATGAATTTTCATAATTGGCAGCATTCAACATGGTAATGCTTTGTTTACATAATATATCTTTCCTAGATCAGTATCATCAGATGAGTATGCAAGCTTGAAATTATCCTTAAATTATAATGTGCATAGAAAAAATAAATAAACAGGGATCACATGCGCTATAGCATTAAAATGTTTTGTAAAAAATGTTTCACACTTTACATTGCCATTCCAGCAAGCTGAGTCTTGGTGTTCATTACAAGAGGCCCATGTCAAGCTGTGGACCAATGAGGGATGAAGATGGTGATAATAATCATGAGTGAATTTGAATTGAGTGTGCTAGAGTGGACAAAGTGTCTAAAGTAGAAAGGAGTCCAGATTCAAGGATTCTTCTAGGGAACATACAGATAAGTGAACTAATAAATATAATTACTTTACCTGAGGATGAGAGTATGCATCTCTTATTTTATCGTGCAGCAAGCTCCGTACCACTCCTTGAGATTTTGGTGATATCTTTTGTGGCTTATAACTAATATGCAATTGTGGCAATTGACTGGCCCCTGAAATAAATTAATTAAATGAAATAAAAATATTATTATAAGCCTGGTGTATCCTATAGCCAGGCTAAAGCCTCTCTACTCTCTTTCTGCACTTCTCTATTAAAAATAAATAAATATTATATTAAGGATATATCCAAAAACCAATCCTTCTTGAAATTTATTTGTAACATTGTTATGCCATTGCAAACAGGATTTAAATATTAGGTTGCAACCTAGAAATACCTATCTGTTTTTTTTTTCTAATACTTAACTCAAACTTACAATAACAACAATTCTGCGAGTGCTGAGAGCAAGTGATCACCTACCATCCGAACTAGTAATAAGTTACTGTTTGTCGAAACGGCAGTGGTTCGCTCGCATGTGTGCCCATTGCAAATTGAGTTTATACGTAGTAGCCATAAGGACTATAATACTTTGTGTGTATCCAATATTAAAATTATAGTATATTCAAATATTTTCGATACTACTTTTACTATTACTTTATATGTTTATTATTTAATGATGATTCTATGGGCATATGTAATTAAAGAAAATTGGGTTCAAATTCATTCCAGATAATGCATGTTTATCTTTGTAATATAAGTATGTCTATAATATGAATGTATTAAGTTAATTTGTATTTCAGACATTGAAACAATAGTACTAAACTTCCATGACCGGCTGGCATAGTGGTAGCATGGCCCAATTTGGCAAAGCATGTTGCGCTTGGCCTGCCATATCGATTTATTAAATGTATTGTTAAAATAGAAAGTTATAAAATTCATAAAAAATATTTTACAAATCAATAACATTATTATCGAGGTCAGTGGCGTGCTATGGGAGAGGCCTATGTCCAACAGTGGACTGCAATAGGCTGATGATGATGATTAAACACATTTTCGTTGTCAAGTTCCAGTAACATAAATCTTTACTGTATTTAGCAAGGGACTCAACTAATGTAGTGTGTAAAGTCCAAAGATAGTATAATAGTATAGTGTTATTATAACTTGATGAACTAGCCAGATTAATTAAAAAAAATGATTACAAATGCCACAAGATGTAAAAGAGAGATCATAAATAAACATTTTTACTTTCATTTAAAATATTGAAGAACACTGTATTAACAAATCAAGAGTGATATAGTGAACACTTAAAAATTGCGTAAATAATTGACATAACTTCTAAGAAATATTCAAGAACACTTAAAACATAAACAAAGAGTTTCATTACAGTTAAGTAACATCGTTACTTCGACATTTGAAATGAATTTGTTCTAAATATAATTTACATTTTACCTTCCGTGGGCTTCGAAGCTTCGGCATGTTTTAAGCACTTTTGAAAAACAGGGTGAAAGAATAGGTCAAATAACTCAGTTCTAGCCATTTTAATAGATTTGGATACGTTTGAAAGTTTGAAAATAGCAAAATTTAAAATTAGTGTATAACCTCAAAAACTAATACTTTAAATACCATTTTCCACACTTTTTTTGAAATACCGGTTTTACCATTATTATTTATTTGTTAAATCATCATTATAAATTAAAATAAAATATTAAATGTAATATTAATCGTATGCTCGAATTCAATGATAATTTTTTAACACTTGTCAAGTTTCACCAAGTTGACACACACTTGACAGTTACATAGTGTTGCAAGCAATAAATTATGTTTCGTTCGGAAATCGTATTTTTTTTTATCATACAGCTTACTTTTTACAGAGTTCCTTCCTATACTTTAATTAATAAAACGTAATAATAAATTTTATTTTATTCGCAATAATAAATCACCATATAAAGTATGTTGTTACTGATTTTAATATTATTGTAAATATTATATTTAATGAAAATAAAATAAAAAAATATCTGTAAAGCATGGGGATATCTTTGTTTTACAAAATATGTTACAAGAAAGCCGATTTGTTTTAAAATGTTAAATTTAAGCTTTAGGAAGTTATTTTAGGACTAAAGAAAATAAAAAATAATGTTTAAACTTGTTTACCTTCATCAGGCTCCAGATTACCAGCTAACATTCTTATGAATGTTGTTTTTCCAGTACCATTCTCTCCCAAAAGTACTAAAATCTCAGAATCTGAAAACTCTCCTTGCATCACACGCAACTTAAAGTCACCCATATTTTTCGTCATCTCTGGGTATTCATAATGATTCATCCTTTTAATCTGAAATAGATAAATTATTATCACAAATGCCTGCATAAATGATTCCTAAACAACACCTTTAATCAGTTTAATAAAAAATTATATGTACCATCCTATCGTACATGACACAGATTACAAATTAATAATATTTATTGGTTTATATTAGGAAAAGGTTTGATAGATATGTTAACATAATAATCATGTAACAAGCTTGTTAATTATATTTAGATGCTAATAATGTTGAACTATGTTTTATTGAATAAATTCAATAAAAGTCATCATTATCACACATACTCAGTTATGCAAAATTAAAATATGTGAATATAATTTCAAAGCTCACCTCCTCTTCAGTAGCTGATTCTGCTACTTTGAACACTAGAGACTCAGTTCTAAATCTCATGTTTTCAGTCGGAACAAATCCATCAAGGAATATATTTATACCTAAAAGAATTATAATTTTTAAAAATAAGAAAATAATAGTAATTAAATGCCATTTAAGTTATAGCATTTACTTACCTTCTCGGACTGAAAAAGGCATGGTCACAACGCCGTAAGCACCAGGTACACCATAGAGACAACAAATGAAATCTGACAAATAGTCCAGCACTGATAAGTCGTGTTCTACTACAATAATGAACCTGTAAGAAAATTTTTGGTATTATTATGTAGAAATTGCTTTTAGGTCTGATTAACTGCCATGTTTACATTCTAATACAAATTCTAAATCATATGAACAAATATTTAAAAAAATACATAAAAAATTATTTATTTATTGTCATTACATTTCCCATTCTACTTTCTTTTAAGAATTGACTTTGCATCTTATGGCTTAAGAAAATCAAATCTGAACATTATTATAACATACTTATCTGGATGTATGAGTGAGCGAATTGTACGAGCAGCATTTAGACGTTGCTTAACGTCCAAATATGAAGAGGGCTCGTCAAACATGAATATGTCTCCATTTTGTATGCACACCATTGCACAAGCAAAGCGTTGCAACTCTCCACCAGAGAGTGCGGAAATTTCACGATCACGAATATGGGATAAATCTGGGATAAATTATTTATTTTTATATTGTATACAACAATCATTTTAACATTTCCAATGATAATAGTAGAATAGAATAATCTGTATTTAGTAATTAGTATAACCTGTTATATTTTGATAATTCACAGTTACATATTTTAAGATATTTATTATTAGTATGGTGGAACAAAAGTCAGATAAAGAAATAAAACAAGTAAAAATACCTCTAATGAGGTGATGGTTCTTAAAATATATGTAAGTATATAAAATAAAATGATATCCTGACAGTTTAATAGTTTGGTTATTGCCCACCAGGCACAATGATTTTATGTTAATTTATCTATAAAGTGATTATGAAGTTTTGTAAATAAATTCAACATTATCTGTCCTCTCTACTAGTTCTTGCAAAATATTAATTGTAAGTTATAAAAAAATGTAATTACCAAGCATTTCACAAATCTCCATTTGATTCTTCCTTTCATCTTTCTTATCAAGAAGTTGGCTCACAGTACCTTTCACAGCCTTTGGGATTTGATCAACATATTGAGGCTTAATCAAAGCTTTTAGGTCATCTTCAAGGATTTTGGTAAAGTAGTTCTGTAGTTCAGAACCACGGAAATGAGATAGGATTTCTTGCCAATCTGGGGGATCCTAAAACAACACATATGCCTTAATTCAACAGCACTGCAGCAAAAACTAAATAAATGTTTAAATTTGAAATTCATAAGTGTTCTATATTTTCAGAAATTAAAGTTTACTTACAGCATATCTGCCCAAATTAGGCTTTTGTTTTCCAGCCAGAATTTTCAAGGCTGTAGATTTTCCTATACCGTTTTGACCAACTAAACCTAACACTTCACCAGGTCTAGGAATTGGAAGACGATGCAACTTGAAAGAGTTCTTGGAATATCTATGAGTTGTATGCTTCTCCAAGTTAGATGGAATATTAATAATTGTGATAGCATCAAAAGGGCATTTCTGCAGAAAAAATAACATTTGATTATTTTGAAGACTATATAGAAGTCCTGTCTTACGCTTTGGACTTTATAATTACATAAATATGAATAATTTTTAAATGTTGTCTTAGAAGTTGCATACCTTGACACATATACCACAACCAATACATAGTTCCTCTGATATTGTTGCAATCTTATCGTTAGGCGTTACTTCGATACAAAGCTTGCCCATACGGACAACTGGACAACTTTTTTTGCACTCTTGTCTGCATCTTTTTGGCTTACAACGATCTGCATTTACGATTGCAATACGTGTAAGTTTGTCGGTCTCTTCATGGGCTTTTTTTCGAGACATCTCTGCTGACACAAAATTAATCACTTAATTATTAATATCACAATTCATTAACGTGTGAACCACTGAAATATTTGGAATTATGTGGCACAATTTAACATACAGAAGATAACCTCAATCAACCTTTACTTATTCTTTGTTTATTATAGGAAAGGTAACTTATTAAAATATAATAACATAAAATTCGTGTAACTGTTTATTTATTATGTAATTTGTAATTTAAAAATATCCCAATACCTAATAAAAGAAAGCGAACGTTGGCTAAATAGGGCCTCCGTTCGCGTGTCCTTTAAATTCGAAATGTCAAAAGGACTTACAGTCACAACTTGTTTGTCATTCTTGACAGTGGTCACTTTTTTTATTTCTTCTGTGAGACCGTGCACGAAATATAGAGGCAGAACTTTAAAATGAATAGTAAAAATTTAATGAATCATCAAGACAGAGAATTATGTCACTCGTTAAATACAAAAGGGTCACAAATTAAAGAAAATATAACGTTTTTTATTGCAGAAATCATGCATAAATAATTTTTTTAGAGTACAAAAAAAAAAACATACAACAACCCGAAACTGGATTCAAAAAAATGCAAAAAGGCATTACCCGAAGAAAAGGTGAAATTTGTATACTGTAAACGGGACTTAATCGCGTTATAAAGTCGAAGTATTTACCTCGATTCTCGACGTTTCGGCCGCGATGCAACGGCCGTGGTCACGAGTAGAAAGGTGAAATTGACATCTTGTTTAGAATTCAAATATCATGTAAGTATTGAAATTTTACAGAACACAATAGTTACTACAATTTTTTATAACCGGTCGTTTTCCACGGAAGTATACAAGGAAACATAGATATCAGAAATATGGAATCTATACATATATTATAATAAATCTGTAGAAGGGTCAATTCTGTACATTGAAAATATTGAAAAAATAAATAGCAGGGGGTGTTACTGGATCGATAACAAACCCAAATATGCGATTAAAAAAATTTTTGTCTGTCTGTCTGTCTGTCTGTTTGTATGTTCAGGCATCACGTGAAAACTAACGGTTTGATTTTGATGAAACTTGGTACAATAATACCTTATTACCCTGGGCATAAAATGGGATACTTTTTATCCTGGAAAAATACGTAGAAACAAAATATTTCCATCCACGCGAAGACCGATATCCGCGCGGACGGAGTCGCGGGCGGAAGCTAGTGCTTAATATTTTTTGAAAACTGGAGTAGGAAGTTCTGAAATATGACCGCTGGCATCCAAATAATATTAGAATAATTTTTGCTTGTGTAAACAAAATGGAAAAGTTTAAATTTCTATTAATTAAATTCTTTAATGTCTTATTAAGTTTTTATTAAAAAGGGCCGAATGTTATTTTGGGTAAACTATTTTATAGTATTCTATTATATTGATCTATTAAGATATTATCCTACAGGATCAAAAAAATATTTTAAATTGTAAAAAAAATAATATCTCAATTAATGTTCTGGGTGGATCAAGAATATAATTATTATCTAGTCATAATAAGTAGAGTGAAGAAATGAAATGCTTATTTTTTCTTAGTTATCAACTTATCAGACATAGAATACATATACTCTTTAGCATGATAGCATCCTTAGACATTATGAAAAGAATATTATATCCAAAATCATAAAAAAAGAAAAATTTTAAAGCTTTAAAGATTTTTTATGGTATAAGAGGCTAAACGAGCAGTCGGAGCCATTTTCTTGACTACAGATGCCCATAGACATCTGCTAAGAGGCGATACAGATGCGCTGCCCTTCTTTCTCCTCCCACATTCATGGGCCACCGGCTACTAACTCACCGCACGAAACGCGACAGTTTAACTGTAACCTGGTCTCTTATAAGCGTGAATGGAACTACCTCTAACTAAAAAGAATAGTTATGTCTTATGGAACATTATTTTCCGGAGTGCCTATTAATGATTTCTTATCAATCAAATCATTTATTTGTTCAAACATGTAATATCTTCAGGTGTTAATGAATAATTAGAGAACAATGTTTGCCCATAACGAGGCGTGCAAATATTACAAATTGAGATAAAATAGTGATTTTACTAAGGAATCCAAAAACATGAAAATTTTTACAATAAGACTATAATATATGAAATTATTAATAGTAATAATTTCAATTAACATTTCGTATTCAATTTAATGTTCAATTAAAGTTAGATAGTAATTATTATATTATGTCAATTTATAGACTAATAATTTAATAAAATGCATTGATGCTTACTTTTCAAAACATGATGCCTACCATTATACTGTGTAAGGGCCAGATGCATCAGATGTAAAGATAGATGCAAAGAGACGATGCGAAATTTCCTCTGGTATGTTATCACTAACCTTTGATATCGTCGTTGCCATCTCATATTTAGTGATATAAAATGTGTGATGTGGCAGAATACCAGAATTGACGTTTGACTGTTGAATTCTGTAAAGTGTAAAATAAAAGAAGGAAGAGAACAACAACACAAAGCTGTTGTAAACAGTGTTTACAAAAATTATAATTAATATCTTTTTTTTTTACTTTTATCTCCATATTTAGTTGGTACTCTGAATTTAAGGCACTGTCATGAAGCTGGAGGTGTGTATAGACAACTTGGAGTCTGGTTATAATGCCCTGGTTGGAGGTGCCGATGAATTGGAACTTTGTAGTTCATTAACGGAAGGAGGTTTGACGCCTAGCCCAGGACTTGTGATGGAGGTGATAACAATGGTATGTATGCATGCATGCATTTAAGCAGCTCTTTCTATCACTTCTTTTTTTGGAGACAATTTTTGAAAGTTGTAAGTCACAAATCTCCCCTCGTTTCGAAGTTTCCTTTGGGGGTACTGCTTGCCACAGTACACGGTGTGCCTGCTGTACAGTTGAGCCGAAAATTGTCAATTTTAATTACAAATATTCCTCTCATAATGTTGACCTATTAATTATTATAAATCTACTCTCCAATTATCACTAAATATTACTTCCTACTATTTCATGAATATTATAATTGCAAAGTTTGAATGTATGTTTGTCATGCATGAGCTATTTAATATAAAAGAAATATAGATTAAAATCTGGAATAAAAAAAATACATTCTATCCTGGAATTATGAACTGTTTGTGTGATATAGATTTTATATAATATGATCACAGGTATAATTATATCACGGATAAAAAAAATGACAAACCACAGATTCGTATGTTAGCTTTCCTCCATATTTTTTTTTTTTTTATGATATAGGAGGGCAAACGAGCATCCGGAGCCATTTTCATGACTACCAACGCCCACAAACATCCGCATAGAGGCTATACAGATGCACTGCCCTCCTTTCTCCTCCCACCTCCATGGGCCACCGGCTACTTACACACCAAGCGAAATGCGACAGCACAGCTGTCACTTTACATCAGTCTCGTGTAAGCGAAAGGTACCTCCCCGGTCGTGCCGGCCCAATTCGACTGCATGCAAGCATGCAGTGTGGCACTACCTCTTACCATTAATATATGAGTACGCCACAAGTTTTATTTTAATGTTAACCAAACCTTTATGTTTTTTCAGAAAAATATAAATGCAGTAAGGAATAACAAAGAACAGGTAACTAGTAAATTAAAAGAAGTACTTTGTATTTTAGAAGATAACTGACTAATTTAAGATATTTGTACTAAAGCAGTAGTATGAGCAATGAGCATATTGGAATGATATGGAGACTTCCACTAAAAGCAAATTTACTGGCTACAAATATAACCCAACTTTCCCAACATTTTATTAAAATTTTATGGCCACATTATTATGTTCTTAGGTGGCTGTAAGAAAAGACATATAAGATTTATAAAGAGTTCTTGGTATATTATTTTAATAATGTTTAATTATTTTAATAAACAAAAAAAATTAATGATAAAATATTTTTTTTTTCAGAAAGCCAAAATAAATGTCATGATTAGATGTCGTAGCGGTTCAAACTTCTGCTATACAGAACAGGAGATGGCCACAATGCTTTCTGATATAGATTTCTATAAAGCAATGGAAATAGATGCATTTGTTTTTGGCGCTCTGACAGAAGACAACAAAATAGACATAGAGAATTGTAGAAAGGTCATAGACAGAGCACATCCACTGCCTGTTACATTCCACAGAGCTTTTGATGTATGTCAGCACCCAGAAGAGTTAATAAAGGACATTATAGATTTGGGATTTAAAAGACTTCTTACGAGTGGACAAAGAGAATCCGTAAACGAGGCTGGAGCACAGGATGTGATACGCAGTTTGTTATTGAGACATGGTACTGAAATAGAAATAATGCCGGGCAGTGGAGTGTCATATAAGAATGTTGAGGATATTATCAAGCTAGGATGTAAAATTGTCCACAGTTCCTGTAAATTAATAAAGAAGTTAAAATGCAACGATATTAATATGGGATCAGATGAAGTGTATGTAACCGACGCTAGTGCTGTGAAAAAATTAAAAGACATTTGTAATGGTATAAGTCAAAATGCAAATTAGTCATAAAATATTATTCTATACTTTGATTATATACACGTCTAGATGGAGCATTTCAAATAAACATCGCAAAGAAAACGTCTCATTTTTCGCACAATGTGTGAGTGACAGTTATGTACAGATTATTTTAAAACCGTCAATGTGTGCGTGTAAAGGGATACCAACAGCATAAAAGAATACCCTTAATTTTGTTACTAAATCAGGAGGAACTAACAGCAAACAATAAAATAGGAATATACATATGAATATATTATGGTCTTATATAGATTTTTTAAAGAATGTATGCTAATTATTATTAAAAATAAATTATGATTTTTTTTATTTTTATTATCAATGAGAGAGACAGTTTGTTATTATTATCAATGAGAGGATTTCCGAAGGTAGTCTTAGTTTTATAGATCGCTATATAAGTATTAGTATTATTATCTATGAATACTAGTAAAACAAAAATAATGACCAATCAGTCGAAATCATTTGTCATAAAAGTGAACAAAGAAAATATAGAATATGTGGATGAATACATTTACCTGGGGCAGCTTATTTCAACATCCGAGACAATGCCAAAAGAAACAGATAGATGTATAGCCAACACTTGGAAACGGTTTTGGTCCCTTAGGGAAATAATGAAGGACAAAAATATGCCAATAAAAGATAAAAGAAAAATCTACAACACGTGTATACTGCCATGCTTGACATATGGCTGCCAAACATGGGCATTATCCAAAAAAAATGGTAAAAAGATTAAATGTATGTCAAAGCAGTATGGAAAGAAGCGTACTCAGGGTTAAAATAAAAGACAAAATAAGAATAAAGGATATAAGATGCAGAACAAAATTTCAA
>LUGF01057332.1:4932-16131 GCA_001625245.1 Calycopis cecrops | reverse complement strand
TGGGTTTCCAAAAAAGCTAGAAGAAATAGAAGTGGTGCCAACATAAGTCGGGCTTATAATAGAGGTAAATGAATTCTCTAGAGTGTTGACTATGTAAACGAAACGATTCAGATTCTGGTCTTAATGATCTGAAAAGAATTAGAAGACAATGCGTCGTATAAATTTAGAAAAAAATTAGTAGACAAAACGTCTTATAAATTTTTACAAATAAAATTGTGCTTTATACTGCGTCATTAGTTAGTAATAATGTACACATATAACATGCAATAAGAATAACACGTAACTATTTCTAGATTGAAATGTAAAAATAGAGAAATATCGGATTAGCGCTAGAGATTTTCTCTATCCAACATAAGTAACCAATTTAACAAAATTGGATATTTATGTTGGTATAAGAACTTGTTCAAGTTCCAACTGGAACCTGAATAAGTTTTTTGATTTACCTGATTTTTATGCATTGCAAACCAAATGTCTGGCTGTACTCCAACTGGCAAGAGCGCTGTAATATCAAATCAGTGTAAGATATTTTAGATTTTTTTTTGCTTTTGTATTGCATGTATGCATGGCCATAAAAATATATTTTTTCATCCAACCTATACGTGAGGGATGTATATGAATAGGTCTTTAAAATGTATTAAAATAACTAAAACCATTTTTTGTCAAAATCACTTGTTTGAAAGATAGCTGTGCTTCCAAAGTGGAAAAATGAGTGTAAAGGATCGTCTTTTACATAACCAGGGGCGACCAACTTTTTAGAGTTAAATTGGACTTTTTATTGTTTAAAACACTTTCGATATTATAATCTATATTACTATATAATAAATCTGTAGAAGGGTCAATTCTGTACATTGAAAATATTGAAAAAATAAATAGCAGGGGGTGTTACTGGATCGATACCAAACCCAAATATGTGATTAAAAATTTTTTGTCTGTCTGTCTGTATCTTCAGGCATCACTTGAAAATTAACAGTTCGATTTCGATGAAACTTGGTATAATTATACCTTATTATCCTGGGCATAAAATGGGATACTTTAAAAAAAAAATACGTAGAAAAAAAATAAATCCATCCACGCGAAGACCGACATCCGCGCGGACGGAGTCGCGGGCGGAAGCTAGTTGAAACATAAAATATTCCTCAATATGTCCTCCACTTACCGTTTGAACTTCATGTTAAATAGTGTTAGATGACATGATATTAATGATAATGTTTTTACCTGTAACATAAAGCCTTTAGAAATAAACCCCAGCGCCATCAAAGGAGAGAATGAACTGAACTTTGAGCTAACTTTAACACTAACTTAATTGTGATATTTGAGCAGTAAAATGGGCAGTATTTTTATATTACCATTAAAAGCAATTTCAGGATGTTTTTAAAACAAGTGTTGTTACTTATGTGAAAGAAGTTTTCTAATCAGCAGATTTTGTAGCAGATTTCTATGGCTTTTCCAACATTTTCACAAGCTTTTACTTTAAACTTTGCGCTTTGTAATAAAGTTTTAATTAAAGTTCCCTTAAAAATGTCCAAAGTTCAATAGGATATTTCTAAGGGTACTTTGTAGGTAGCATTACAGAATGTCGTTGAAACAAGTGTCAGGTCCTTTTTTGAAAGAAATTTTCTAATATCGATTTTTTATGGTATACGAGCAAACGAGCAGTCGGGGACATTTTAATGACTACCGACGCCCATAGACATCCGCATAGAGCCTATACACGCCACCTTTCTTTCTCCTCCCACCTCTATGGGCCACCGGCTGCTTACACTATACTGAGAATACATAAACTCATATTGTATAATGTTTCAGATTCCAATTCATTTTTTAATTCAAAATGTTCAATACAGTGCTACTCTATCACGAGAGAGCGCTACAACTGGTTACAATATACTGCAGTCTATTTAGTTTTAAAGTGTGAAATATTGGGACAAAGTAGACAGTGAGGAACGTTCTAGAAACAGTTTTGGCTGGGAGCCAACAAACACTATCTGTTAGGAAAGATAGGAGGATGAATATCATGAAATAGTTGTTTGCATTTTTTAATTCAAATAACAGACTATTCACTTTTATAAGTTGGTTTTTACAAATCAGTCATATAGATTTACGCTTAACTAAAAACTAGCTAGCTAGAAAATAACTAGCTGCGCACCGCGGTTTCGCCAGCGTCAGTTTTAACCCCGTGGAAATATCGAGATGGAAAATAGATGTTGGCTGATTTCCAGACCTATCCAATAAGCACACAAAATTTTATGAAAATCGGTTGAGTTGTTACTAACTAACAAGTGACACGAGAATTTGATATACATATATTAGAAAATAATAAAGGCTAACTGACATTTATAAATTAGTGTCAATATAATCAAAGAAGTGAGCTCGCAGTAGGAGAAAGTTACAATAAAATACAACACTATTGCAACTGGAGTTGTTTAGTATCCTTTTAGCTCCGAGTTTCTAGAACTTAAATACTAACACTGATCAAACTGTGAACACTAATACAATTAAAGTTTGTAATTGTATGTAAATATTAGTGAAGTATCGATTTTGTATAAAGTCGCTTCTTCTCTTAAATTATTCTTTTACGGTATGCCTTTTGATGAATACGTATGCCCAAATACATCCAAATTCGATTACACAGCTTATATATTATGTACCGCTTGGAATGCGAGGAGTATTTTAATAATATTTTTTTATGGTATAGGGGGGCAAACGAGCAGTCGGTGATATTTTCATGACATCCACATAGAGGATATGCAGATGCGTTCCCCTCCTATCAACTCCCACTTCCATGGGCCACTAGCTACTTATACACCGCACGAAACGCGACAGCACAGCTGTCACTTTACGCTACTTTCTGTACTTCTGTACCTCCCCGGTTTTGCCGGCCCAATTCGGCTGCATGCAAGCATGAAGTGTGGCACTACCTCTTACCAAATATGTAGGAGTCATCTCAAAATTCTCGTGTTTATTATTTTAAAGCTGCATTTTACCGTAAATAAATAATCTCAAATTATGGCGACTCATCGATGTTTGTATGTATTTTAATTAATTTCACAGCACTTGCACTCGACATAAGGTCGTTGTCTCACTCATCTGTGAAGTAATTCGCACTCATAATTTTACACCGGATCGACGCGCTTGTTTCTTAGTGACTTAGTTTAAAGTTAATTATTAATATGGACGTTCTTCGTATGTTGTTGAACTATGTAGAACTTTATAGAATAACTAGCTGCCCGATAGGCGTTGTCTTGTCATTGATGGAAAATATGTTGTCATGGTAACGTGTAATGTTATGCAGCTGAATTATCAAACTGTTATTATAGCCTACAATATTGTAAATTTGAGCTACCGGCTGCAGCGCCATCTGCCGGTCTGATTTGTGAATTCAAACCATTCTCAAATCCCCTAAAACACACAAAAAATTTCGTCAAAATTGGTCCAGTCGTTTAGGAGGAGTTCAGTGACATACATACGCACACAAGAAATCGGGCTCGGCAATTGGGTTGCCTCTACCGGCTGAACCCCTGCGGGTGCCTTCTGCCGCTATAATTGGAGGGCCCTGGATCTACAAGCAACAGGATCACTCTAGCGACAAGATGACCTCGGTGAAAAGGCCAGACTTCTCCTCCTTGGGGACTGTCCGGCTGCCTATGAACAGTCCCTACTCCAACGTTGGAACAGTGCAATGGGGTCCGGTTCCCATCATTACTCCCGGTCCCAATACTCCAACGTAGCACGTCACGCCGGTCGTCCTAATCCACGCCACCATCTGCTGATTCAAAGGGACAGGTGGAGGATATCCCAGCTGAGCTGCTAGCCTGGCCTCTTCCCCCAAGCCTGTTCGTTATGTGTAGACCTGTCCGACATAGCTTTAGGGATCATAGAGGCACGCAAGCCCCCCCATCACAAAAAGGTGACTGCATCTTTGGGGAAGGGAGGGAGGGCTCGTTTTGCTCTATAAGCTTTCAGTGTGGTTCTCGTAAAGATATTACATTCAATTCACTTAACACGGGTACATTTCCTCTCCTTCCGCTTTTTGACTTCTCCTCCACCTTTCTATACATTTATCAACATCAAAGGTCAATTATTGTAATAGAAATTGTTGGTCTGTAGTAATAAAATAATAATGTCGTCCAAGCCGATTTCGGCTACGGAGACCGTGTATACAGACAAGCCATCTGCGCAGGACATATAGTGCACAAGTGTGCGCGCAATTACAAGTGCACTCTCTACTCCCTTGTTCTCATATTCCGTTGGGACGGCAGTCCGACACGACCGTAGAGCAATCAGGCACATGCGGGAGGAACGGGGGTGTAACATCGCCAACTTCCAGACTACGGACTACTATTAGAAATTGAAAAATCTCGATAGCAATTTTTGGTCCAACCCGGGATTCGAAGACGAATTCGAGACCGGCGTAAAGTGACTCCTGTGCTGTCGCGTTTCTTGCGGTGTGTAAGTAGCTAGTGGCCCATGGAGGTGGGAGGAGAAAGGAGGGCAGTGCATCTGCATAGCCTCTATGCGGATGTCTACGGGCGTCGGTAGTCATGAAAATTTCTCCAATTGCTCGTTTGCCCCCTATAAAATAAAAAAACATTAAAAAGCATTCTCTACAAGCTACCGTGCAGATAAATCTTATTAGAATACACAGTAACATTGTGACAAAAATGATATCATTTCAACTTTTCCAATAGTGCCGCTTGAGGTTCCGTTCCAACAATAACTTGATCTTTCAATAAACCACAATCCTGTTCGAAATGGTCTGCGGTATTCCTACAATGATGCTTTCATACTGAAACTTATTTACTGCATTTGTATAATTAGTATTACAGTTATTAAAACACTAGCTGCGCCCCGAGATTTCACCCGCATAAATTTCGATCCCGTGGAACTATCGAGATAATACGTAGCCTATATGTTGACCCGACTTGTTATATTCATGCTAAATTTGAAGTAAATCCATGTAGTACTTTTTGCGATTAGTCCGAACATACCTACAGACAAACAGACAAAAATTCTAAAAACTATATTTTGGCCTCGATATCGCTTGTAGATAGATCACGCCTCGAGTATTCTTTAAAAAAAAATATTCAACGTACAGTTTTGTCTTTCAATGTATATATATTATTGTTGTTATGTAAGTACTATTATGTATTTCGTCTGTCTAATTTCTTTACCAATATTACAAAGAAGTAAGTAAATGTAGTTTGTAATTAATAAACTTCGAAATTAATGGACGGATGATGATGGACCCCCACTATTAGAATGCTACATATTACATCCGTGATCAATTTAGGTCGAAGACTTAGATGCACTTAGTTTTTTTATTTGAACGTACTAATCTCAAGAACCATTCGTTTTTGAGATGTAAATTTTTTTAGCGTTACAGAGCACATTTGTTAAGGAAGGCTATATTATACTGTCATGAATAGGTACTCAAGTTGTACGGTTAAAATCGCGAGTCGCTTCCATTATTCTGAAGTACCTATGGATAGAAGTTCCATTCACTCTGAACGTCAGCAAACTCGAATATTTCCGTAAGGAAAGGAAGATCGGAAGGTATAATAACATTCGTTTTCGTAAGTGATTTTATGTAACTTAAAAGCTAGCCTTGAAATACATTTTGAGATATACGTAAGTTATAAAGGTATTCTCCAATTTTGCTTAAAATTAATAAATAGACATTGCTATGTATTTGATAACCATTACATAAAAGAGAATTCGTCAATAAGTAAAGACTATTAAAAGGACAAAGACTGTGCGAAAAGATGTTCGACAATTTACCATAGAAACTTGAATTACGTACCCTTATATTTTGTGGAACGATAACGTGGACTGTGAGGTAGCGCTTAGGGCCTGTCCACATGCACACGGTACGGCGCCGTCGCCGTATTCACGGTGCCCACGGCGCCGTACGCCGTGAATACGGCGCCGTATTCACGACGTACGGCGCCGTGTCTCATGACGTGGCCCATGACGGTTGGAGGAGAACGGAGGGCTGCGCATCTGTCTAGTCTCTATTCGGATGTCTGTGGGCGTCGATAGTCATCAAAATGGCTCCGACTGCTCGTTTGCCCCCCTTATACCATAAAAAAAATATCCATTTTATATGCAGTAATCAATTTTTTTTTTCGTACGGTACGCAAATTGGTTAGTAGGTACAATACGTATTGTATTAATGTTCAAATAAACATAAAGACTATGTTTACTTTATATTGACACATTGCGTCCACATTATTACAATCGTATAAAAAGTTACAAGTTACAAGTATTACAAGTTCTCATACAAATTGAGTCTGTTTTTGATTATACTATGTATTCCACGGCGACGGCTCCGTGGGCACAGTGAATACGGCGACGGTGCCGTACTGTGTGCATGTGGACAGGCCCTTAGTGCCGCCAAAAAGAGAGCTTATTCTACTACAAAGTAAAGTAAGTTTATTAATATCAGAATACTGAGATAGAATAACATTTTATATCATGGTATGATGTTTTAGATTCAAATTTAATGTTTTTATAAAAAATGGATTCGTACAAACTATTACCTACACTCTAACTACAGGAACCGTTCGTGAATTCCCAATTTTTATCAGGTTTTTAAAAGTAAATAATAACGAAATTCAATTATGTAAATTTTAATTATTTCGTTTATTTCAACGAAACAGACAGAGACAAGAACTTTATTTTAATAGTGGTGCTTGATTTTTACTAAACTCAGTGAGTTCACTTATTTAAATTCCAATGATGAAAATCGTTCATTTCATCGAAACAGCCAAAGAGTATTTCAATGGTAATTTTTTTTTTCAACGATCAGCATGTAAACTTCACGATTTTGAATTTTTGTTTTAAATGAACAAGAAATACTTTGAAGTTTTCTATAGAGTCGCGCACAAATATTTGATTTCTAAGTTTTAATCAAAGAGAAAAGTTTTGTTAATTGGTTTGGTAATAGCTTATGAAAGTATAGATTGGAAACGCTATTGATTTGTTCTATGCGGCAAAGTTAATTTGAATACAAAATTACTTGTAGCTTCGGAATAACAGTTGCATGTTTATTTAAAATTTGCCACATGTTGTGAAAAAATATTTTTCTACGAAGCTGATTTAAGTTGGAGAGATTATTGAAAAAATACGGACTATATGATATTCCTTACAATGAAATTATTTTTAAGAAGACAACATAAACTTACTTATGTATGATCAGGTATGTTTATTATATTTGTATGTGTGTATGTATGTCCTCAACAGAAATTGAGTATAACAAACGCCTGATGCAGCACAAGCTTGAAACTAAATCTCATGCATTAAGCCTGACTTTTCACTATTTGATCAGTTCACAGCGAGCCGCCAGTTGACACACTCAATTTACAATTGTAAAGTACAAGCATGATCTAAGTATATCTGGAATACTCATTTGCTTCTCACAAATACGACCTAGGGATCTTCAAGAAAAGAGTTTATTCTTTCCTCAAAGGTCGGCAACGCATCTGTTAGACCTCGGGCGTTACGGATGTCTGTGGCTATCGCGGCGTTGGTGATCACTTTACATCAGGTGACCTTACTGCTCGTTGGCCTCCTATGCTATAAAAAAAAATAAAAAAAATAAGCGTCTGTGTGGTGAACATATTTTGTTGCCTTTTCAAACATTTTCACCACAAGCTTTAACTTTTAACTTTACGTTTTGTAATCAAGTTTTAATTAAAGAACCCTTACAAATGTCCAATGTTCAATTGAACACATGTGAGGGTACTTTAATTAAAAGTTTATAAAGTATTTTATTACTATTTAACAATACCCGAGATTATTTTGACAACTGAACCCTGAATATATAGAATATTATTACAATATATAAATACTAACGTAAACTATATAAAACATAAATTAACTAGTCCTAATAAATATAAAGCCGTATGGAACATAATAAATGAAAATATTAATAACAAAAATTTGAATAGAGACAAAAAATAATAGCATACATGGTTTCATTTAGTGCACTTGGTTTTATCAACTTTGTATGGACACTTTTTGACATAAGCGAATTATTTAACGAATTTAATATAATCTAAGTAAGTATTAAATTTAATTTCAATTTAACACAAATCATATTAATTTTACTATGAAAAGCAATTTTTCTAATACAATGTATTTAATCTACGCACCCAATGGAAATATATATATCATGTAACTCCATTTCTTAACAGTCACTCAATATTAAAAATGAAATATCGTCGTAAGTTGCACCTGGCTTGTTTACTATTTGGGGTTATAAAATATAAACAGCCCAAGTATCTCTACGACAAGCTAACGTGGATGTCTGAGCAGAGGGCTCGAGGGTCTCGTCAATGTGCAAATCAACTCTCGATAGAACGTAATGATTAAACTGCTTTCAGGGGTAGTTTCCGGTACGCAGCCTCCAAATGCTGGAACAATATACCACCGCCGATGAGAAACCTGCAAAGTATACACACATTTAGAAGACGATTAAAAATATTTATTTGTCAACACCAGAAAACTGAGGAAGCTTATAAGCATGACACCAGTTTTTTTTAAATTAACTATAATATTAATTTCAAATGATAATTGCCTACCTACCATATATAATATCTCTCTTATGTCCATGCCGTAATGTATTCAGCCTTCAAATGTGCTTGCTTCTTTTATAATTTCAATTTACCTATATCTTTACCGCATGTTTTGTTATAAATTTATAATTTTTTTTTCTTTATTTTGTATCCTGAGTGTCTATATAATATATGTTTTGTGATTTTTGTGTACTTAGATTAGATTTTCCATTTTTAACACGACTATTAAACTTGCCCATATTGAAAATATAAATAAAGTATGTTGTTTTTAATATCGGAATCCATTAGACCGAAAACGGTTAAAACAAGACAAACAAGGGGTAGTTGAGCATTTGTGACAGCTTCAGTGAGCGGAGCGAATATGAATATTTAAAAGGTTTCCGCTGTAAATACGAAATAAGCGATATTTTCGATATGCTGCGAATTTTGCAAAAACTGTTTATATTTGCCCAAATGATACACGCTACTTTTAGCACCGACAATCGGCGATTATGCGACTACATCGAAACTGCATCACGATTTAAAGACTCATCCAGTCGCGGTATTGGGATCGCGCGATTGGTCCGGTGCTCGATACATGATACTCACAGTCGCATTGCGACTAAATCGGAGCGTTCGGCGTTTTTAAGTGTGCGGTGGGGAGCGTCTGGTTGCTGCATCAGCTTTTAAAAACCGACTAAAACGCCGATCGCCGATGCTAAAAGTAGCATGTGTGAGCTGGCTCTTAAATATATTCACGTTTTTGTAATATATCGTTGAATTGTATTCGTACATATGTCGTACGTGCCATACAAAGCAGTAAAAAACTCGTATGTATTGTATTGTATTTAGTTCAGTGTTTTTTATGGTTTTGAAGATGAGGATAAGCTTTGGGTTTTGACGTATTTTTAATTATATACGAGTACGCCTGGTATATAGATAGATACGTTCGAAAACCATTCAAAGAAACTTATAACGCAGTCGAATATAAAGAGTCGGTTTCATTTAATGTTATTTGCTTATAAATTATAAATCTTAAAAAGTTCTAGCCATTATACGTAATTGTACAAACGGTGCTCACAGGTGCTACTGAAGTACGACCACGGACATTCTAATGCTATTTATGACATTGTCACAGGAGACGAAAGGTGGATTTATTGTTTTGAACCCGAAAAAAAACAGCAATCTTGTGAATGGGTGTTTGAAAATGAGAATAGGCCAACAAAAGTAAGGCAGGCGAGAAACGTTGGTAAAAAAATGATCGCGTTTTTTTTCTCAGCTACGGGTCCCATTTGTACAATTCCACTTTAAGATCAAAAGATTGTTAATGCCGAGATGGTATTCTACCATTTGTTTACCCAGGGTGTTAGAAAAAGTTCACGAAAGACGACCCAAAACCGCGTTCTCCTACATCATGACAACGCACACGACCAACAAAACAAAGTAATTTTTATCCTACGAAAAAGTACAACTCGTCACCCATCCTGAGCAGAGCCCCGACCTAGCACCCTGTGATTTGTGTGTTTGTTGTGTTTTCCCCAAAATCAAAGATTTGATGAGAGGTTTCACTTTTACCATCTCCGAAGGGGCAGTGATAGCGTTCAATCAACACGTAGAAAACATGCCTTCGATCTGTGGTCCTCCTGTTTTAAAAAATGGTCCGATTTCATGAAAAAATGTTTATTAAGTAAAGGAGACTATATTGAAAAGCAATAAACATAAAATCAAAAGTGTGTTATAGTTAGTATTATTAGATGCTTTGTTCCAATATTCTAAGCATATATGTGTGATATATAATGACAACAACATTCTAATATAATATATTTTATCTACACTAATGTTGTCACATTCTACTTATGTTACCAATACTTGACTTATAATGACTACTGTTATAGCTCAGACAACAAAAAACTCAATTTAAGCAATTTGACATGATGTTATAATATCCAAATCGATATCGTAAAATCTCATTATAACACTGTGTGAGAGTGAGAGGGAGAGAAAAATGGTGAGAGAGACGTATGTCAAAATCCTGAACAGCGCGCACTCGCTCCTGATTGGCCCAGCTTGTGCTGCAGCTGCGCTCTCGTTGGTTAGATTTTGATGACGACAAATTCACTGCACTGCACAATGTTTTATTAATTGATTAATTCTATTAGTCAGTATTAGCGAAAATCAAATAGTTTTAGAATTAATATTATAAAATAAATACATATTATTATATAAAAGTTGAACAGACGAGATACTGTAAAGTTAAATATTACAAAATATTGATATATTGTATTAGAGTAAACAACAAAGTTTTGTGTTTAATATTAAGTATAACAACTTGAATATGTTTTAGCAAGTTTTAGTGTTTATACCGGTGTGGACAAGTGTTATTAAGATAATCTTAATGTTTGTACCATAACTTAATCAAGTGTTTGTGTCCTGTGGAAGAGCGGAGAATCCTTTCAAAACTCGCTTTCGCTCGTTTCAAAAAATCCACTCGTGTTTTAATACCCTTCATTATATGACAGTTGCATAAACTACTATTAACTATCTAATAACGTAATATGCTATTATACCTAGAACACGCTCATAATCGTTAGGTGAAAAATCTCAGATAATTGACATCGATCGTGGTTTTTTTTTTTTTTTTTTTTTT
>LUGF01057326.1:14149-26440 GCA_001625245.1 Calycopis cecrops | reverse complement strand
GAGGGCAGCGCATCTGTATAGCCTCTATGCGGATGTTTGTGGGCGTCGGTAGTCATGAAAATGGCTCCGGCTGCTCGTTTGCCCTCCTATATCATAAAAAAAAAAAGTTGAAAGTTTGTCGCTGTGGCACTTACACAGTTATACGTTTCAGCCGCTATCACAAGGTCGAATCCACGACGCGAATAACGCTGTAACACGTACACCGAACAGTTTCCATTCACGGCGTCCTTGGAAGAGCGTCTGCAGTAAACGCTATGGTCGCTGTAGTACGGTCTATTTTTACCCGACGTCAGGAGGGTCATGTTTTGCGAACGCGTGTAATTATTTCTAATGCAGAACCATATTTCTCAAACAGATTTAACGGTTTGGCGGATGGAACAAATGATGTTGATAATATTATTAGCTAAAGAACTATTGTATTTATGTCAGCTGGTATATATTTTAAAACGCTGTATTTCCCAAAGAAAATAAATAAAATGGGTGCATTAAAATATTTTCCGCATTCGGGATATTTGATTTATGTTTTAATTTGTCGTGTAAGGAACCTATAATAAGCCAGCTGTGCCCCGCGGTTTCACCCGCGCTTAATTTCTAAGAAATCCATATAAATTTCAACACCCTATTTCACCCTATTAGGGGTGGAATTTCTAAAAATTATCCTTATCCTTTAGCGGATGCTACGTCATAACGTCTACCTGCATGTCAAATTTCAACCTGATCCGTCTAGTGGTTTGGGCTGTGCGTTGATAGATGACTGATTTTTTTTGACTGACCTTTGAGATTTACATAAATATATAGATAACTAATGAGCCGAAAGATTTTTCATTTACTAATAAGTAGTTAGTATTAGTACACATATCTCGGAATCTCGTTTCTTTTAAAAACTTGATATGTCTCTTACCGATAACTTAAATTTTGATATAACTTTGTTTATTGATAATGCAGTCCCGTCAATTTCCTGACCTTCAAGAGTTCGAAAATTCGCACTTAGGAAAATATCGAAGTATTAAGATATTTTTGTAGATAATAGATAACAATCTATTCTACAATATATATTATTACATACAATAAATAAATACATTATATACAATTTATATAATAGCTGAGCAAGTTCTGAAAAAACTCCATTTTTGTGGCCTTCGACCCCGATTAAATTTGATTTCTTTGGTCAGATCGATTAGGACTTCTTATTTCGTTTACCAAGATTGTGTGATTACCAAGTGTTTTGAAGAATTTTTGTAACCTGGCTCCTGTTTTTTGGATACTATTTAAGGCTCGGGCGTTACAACAATTATGATAAGTAAGAATCAACAACAACAAACACTCGTTCCAGTAACATGACTCTATTAAGAGGAAGAACAAGGATGGTCCAGTGTTAGAACAATAAGCTCTAACTACTACTATTGAGGTCCCAGTTTTATAAAACACATTGTTGCTAAAAACATATTTAGCGTTAAGTAGGTATGCTGTGTTATTCATGAAATTTGTTAAAAATGGTTTATTTTAGTAAATACAGGCTTTTTCTTCCGTTAAAAAGTTGCGGAAGCTCAGAAGAAACATTCATTGGTTGAGCTTCGCTGTGGTGGTAGAAAAGACCATCCATCTCATGAGTTTCCCTTGGGCCTCAAGCTATATAGGTTAAGGATTATTATCATCCATTTTCATAAGCTTGCTTAGTATGAAGCTTGCAGCCATACCTAGCTGCAGCAATATTTAACTCGCCTAACTAAGTTAGTCTCAGTTTATATAAATATCTCGCGTTATAATGTTCATCCGGGTAGATCTCGGGACTGTTACATTTAGCACACACAACTTTGCCCAACTTAAAATACGGACTATGTATTATTTAGATGAATGACGATGTCTTTATAGTCAGAGCAACGCGTGGCCTATAGAAAAGGTACTATAAATAGAGATGAGTTCTGTGTTCTGTGGAGACTTATTTGTATAGAGTCCACGTTTGAATGAAGAAAGATATGACTAATGATGGAATAATGATGGAAGCGAGGCCAGCGTGTGGGGACCGGGATATGTGGCCCTCTGTACTTCCGGCCTACTCCGTACTGAAGATGTGTTGTTATTCTTCACGTTTACTTTTGTGGAATATCCTACTAAATTATATATGCAATATTTTTTTCACGCACAACTATGGATTTGGACTTAATTTAGACGAAAATTGGAACATGTGCATAACATGACAATATTTATTTGTTTCAAAATTATTGAATGGTTTCCTAGCGTACTTATATTATATACCTGACATTCCTTTCTTGTTCTTCGAGTCCTGTTTTCTATGATGTGAATAAAATTTACGCAATTAAAAAAAAACATTACTTTCGTATGCTCTGAAATGTAAAGATCCAATAAAAAACATTTAATTTAGATTAAACACAAATCTAGGTGATTTTATGTTATCAACTAATAAATACTATTTATAACTTCCTAAACATGCTAAATAAATTAAAATAATGTAATGCTCATGAATGTAAATACAGCATGAAAATATTACCTACAGTATAATGTTACACACCGAGGGCAGGAAAATAATAAATATCTCGGATCCCAATATACTTACTTGGTAGGTTTGGCTAGGTTGTGCTCGGAAGCTTCAGAAGAACCCTTTGGAGAAGCCAAAGGGACTTTTCATTGCATATTTTCCGCTAGGGCTAATTTAGATATCCAAAAAACTGGTAGTCTGTACCATGTCTGTACCTATGCTAAATTCGCGTCGCTTCGGTGATAGCGAGAAAAGCAATATTATTACTGTGCACGGTGGAGAAAGCTTTTGCCACATTGGCAAACCCTGGGCTGCAGGTCAGTGTGTGTATTCTGGAGTCACCTTGGATATACTGTAGTGATTTTTATGATTAATAAGATTATTTTAACCACAGTCTCACCTGGTACCGTGGCAAAAGGTGATGATAATTATAATCATATCAACTACTTACCGACGTTAGATAATCGAGAAAGGACAATGGCGAAATAATTGTTGTTAGAATGTCTGAGCGTTTACAAATGTCTACGATACAGTAAATACATTAATTTATTATCTATTTTCATGGTAAGTATAATGGTTATCTGAATCAAATTTTATAGAGTACGCAACTGACTAATATTAATTATAGTTTGTTCTAGCCTTTTTGTACTGCATTTGAGTCTGACTATTATTCGATAAAAAATTGAGTACCATGACGCTGGTAATATAACGCCATAAAAACATCATCATCAACAACAATAAACACACACAAACACAAAAAAAAACCAACCAAGTACGAGTCGGACTCGCACACCGAGGGTTCCGTATCATCATCGTGTATAATTTTATTTTCAGATTTTTTATCAGATACAAAATAAAATTTGTACGTTTTTTGCTATTTGGCTACGGAACCCTCAAAAACGTATATAACAACTTTCGCATTTCTAATTTTAGTAGGACACGATTATTGTCTGATCACCATTCATTCGGTGCATGACACGAATAGCACGTAAAACGTACGGATGTAGGTCAACTGCAAAGGGAAATACGTATCCAGGTCGCTGTAGAGCTTACACAAGGCATATAGGGTTCTTTTTCGCATAGATTCATGGATTGTAATTATTATTAGCTGATCCGTGCGCACTTCGTCAGGCATGAAATATCAAAATTGTTCAATCGTAGTAGAATATAGCATACGTTACTTCTTGATGCTTGCAGCCGAATTAGGACGGCACGACCGGGGAGGTACCTCTCGCTTCAAATTAAACCGAATATTCGGCCGAATTATTCGGTTAACCATTTCATTGTTTTGCCGCCTAAATAGGTATCATCGGGATCCGCGGAATGTGAGCGAGCTGTCCAGCCGCCGGGCCGGTGATGATGGTCGCTACAATCACATTGTCTCGCAATTCTTTTATCAAAAATCTTGTCCCATTGCACATATAAGGAGGGCTTAAATTTCTTAATAGCATAATGGGCGTACCTACTTTTAATTTCAGTTCGTGGGGTGGCAAGCCGGCAGGATTGAGTGAGGTTAAAAATTCTTGTGAATAGTGTACTGTATCTTCGGTGTTACACACAGTGTCGATGGATTTAAAACATTTAAAATCACCGGGTACTTTTTCAATAATCATTTTGTTAATTTCATTTCAAATCGGCCGGCGGCCATCATTCATTTTAATACCAATTACAATTTTAAATTCGTAATATCTTTTGAATGGATTGTCTGATTGGAATAAAATAAAAAGTAATATATAGCTATTGAAACAATCTTGTTCAATAAATAGTTTATTTGGATAAGGATTAGTATTTGACGATAATATGATCAATAGACATAGGCTAATAATTTTAATTACTTTTACTCTATTGAAAAATGGTTATAATGGCTTAAAGATAAATGTTTGGTTTATACTATCGCGGACTTTTTTGTAGGCATTATTGAGCTCTACAACTTTTCTATAGAAGTCAACCATACCTACATATCTAACCATTTAGGCAGCGTTCGCGAGAATCGTTAACATATGGCAGTTTTTTTCGTCGACTTACTCCACAATTTTCACTACCACGAAAAATCCTATCTATTTTCCGGCATAAAATATAGCTTATACGAATTCGGAAGAATCTCTCTAAGTAATGGTAAAAGAAATTTTTATATCGGTCTAGTAGTTTTTGAGCCTATTCAATACAAACATACAAAAATACAAAAGTTTCCTCTTTATAATATTAGTATAGATTGTTTTATATTTTTAGAGTATCTCTCTTTTTTTTTTTAGGTAGAACTATGCTAAGACAGAAGGTCAGTGCAGCTTCATCGATATGAGAGGCGAGCACACTGGGAGCTCAAGCCTCTGTATTTGTGGTGGATGAAGTGTCTCTTTGTTTCTACATAACTCTATTAAAGTGAATATTATCTATTGTCTAGTTCCCCTATAAGGACGTTGTTCTTTTAAAATTTAAAATATTGCATTAAGGTTAGAAATAAATATTGATTTAAGTGTATTCAACATATTCTTTTTGGAATTTCCTTGGCTTATAATAAACGAGGATGTTTTATGTTTAAACTCTACGAAGTGTGGGCAAAAAAAATCAAGTACCCGAAATCGGCCCCAAAAGCGAATATTCGGCCGAATACCGAATAGTGAAAAAGATGCCGAATACACTGAATACCGAATACCAAACGAATATTCGGCGCACCTCTAATTTTTACGTTTTACATTTTGAATTTTTTTTCCAATATATAGTGAAAATGCTGGTACTTCTTGCTCACACGAAACCATCGTAATGTGACAACTGTGCTATCGCGTCTCGTGCTGTGTGTAAGTAGCCGGTGGCCCATCGAAGAAGGAGGAAAAATGGCCCGTGAATTTTTGCGCGGTGCGGCGGCCAGAGCTCGTGCACACTCTAAAATCCGCTTATTTGTATGTAGATAAATTACTATATGTATAATTTATGTACTGTGGCAAGACGAAAATTCAGCAAGCCGTGAAAACGAAACATAGGAGAGAATAATAATAATAAATAATTTTTATTTCAGGCTATACACCTACAAATAAATAAATATATGTGGACTTTACACACCACGTTAGCCTAGCTCCGTGCTAAGTTCCTTAGGGACTTGTGTTACCTACAATAAAATACTATATAAATTAAAAAAAACAACACAATAAAAACAAATAATTTTGCCGCAATTTATAAAATGTTTTCGTTACCGCGGACGTTCATTGACGTCTCAAAAACACGCAGCGAACACGTGGTCGGTACCGGGAATAGTAAGTGCGTCTCGCTTGCACATATTGGTGCGAAGAAAGAGAAATCCGCTAAATAACTATAACCTTTGATTGAAAAAATTAAAATAATTATTCGACTGTTAAACACACAGATATTATTAACTGATAGATAATTATCTAACTGTCCCTTACAGATAATTATATAACCAAGTAGCTAGAATAGGGGTTATCAATATGGGTTACTATAACTAAAATTTCGGATTGTATTGCACGGAACTTCGCACCCATTTCTCAATTATTTTGTTCGACTAACACAAGTTTCATTATTATTATGTATTAATCTTGTTTGAAAGTTTCTCTTGTATACAATTTTTTTGGCTGTAATGTTTTACAAATAAGGTCTATATTCTACAGCGACGTGCAACAATGGTGTAGTTGCGCTTGCTGCATGGCTCTTGAACGTTAACGTAGGTTTTTCTCGCTTCAAAATATCATCGAGAAATTATAAATATATATCGGCCATAAGGTGATGTGTTTCTTAGCCTAAAATATAATGAAAAACATACAGAATATGATAAGATGTAATATTCTCACTGAGTTGATGAATGGATGGGAATCACGAATATGCGTGTGTTGAGGACTGTTAATTGTAGTATTTTCGTCGCTGTGTGCTATGTATATACATGTATACATAAGTATATAGTATGTAGAATATACACGGGACTAACATACCGCACATTTGTCCCGTAAATGACGTAATAATACAACTGACACACACATTAATTAGGTCGATATTTTATATTACTTTAAAGGTGAAGTTTCATTACGGCCCGCACGATATAGGTATGCATATCGAAAAGATCGACAAAATGCGAATGTCACGTTAAAATTCTAATACATTTTCTTTTAGAATTGATCTCTTGTACATAAGTTAGTGTATTGACATACTACGCAGCAGTTTTGTAGCCTTAATGTATGAAAATTGACAGATAGAAGACGTCAAAGAGATTTTATTGACGTTTGATGTTGCTACCGAATGTAGACAGAGAATACAATGTCTACGCTACCGAAAGACTTGTTCAACAAAACGAGGCTAGTTAACAGTTAAATTTAAACTAGATAACCTGATAAACGTTATCCTGTCGGTATTTAAAAAATCATTCAAATATATGTAGGTATATATGTATACCATACCATGACGCAACGTGTAATGTTATGTGTCCGAATTGTTAACTTTTTCAGGCTACGCACCCATTCGCCCCTTATTATTCGCCCCCTGTGCCCATTCGCCCCCTGGAAAAAAAGATACTATAAATTCGCCCCCTGGTGTTGTGTACTACTAGGTATATATACTAAAGTTGACGAAAGTACGGTCATCATAATATTTTGTTGATTAGTATAAAATATTAGTATTGTCAATAAAACAAATATTCCAGTAATAAAGGTTTAATAACGATTAAATATTTAAAAGCAGGCTATAATAATATAATCAAAATCACAGTTTTTTGCAAAGATCACAGATAAGTTATATACCTAATAACTTTTCTTTTTGTTGACGCAGGGGAATGCCTTTACGCACGCTACCCAGGAGCCCGGGTGGCTCAATTGGGTACAGTGTCGGGTTCGACAACTGGGTTGCCCCTACCGACTAAACCCCTGCGGGTGCCTTCAGCCGCTATGATTGGAGGGCCCCGGGTCTGAAAGCAACAGGCGCCTCCTCCAGCGACAGGCTGGCCTCGGTGAAAAGGCCAGACTCTTCCTCCTTAGGAACTGTCCGTCCGAATCCACTCCGCCATCTGCTGTTTCAGAGGGACGGGTGGAGGACCTCCGGCATTGGCTGGTCCCATCCGCTGGGCGGCGGACCAACCACTAAACGGCCGCAGAGGACAGGGAGGACGGCAACGACACACCGCATCTCCTCTTCCTCTGCGGCCCCACCGCCAACGCAACAGACGGTGCGCCCCCGTTCGGTCGCGGGAGATAGGGTGCACGGCAACGACACAACGAGACACGTCTCCTCCCGCGACCCCTCCTCCATGGACGCAGAATGCATTAATATATATAATCAGTAAATATTTTTTTTCTATCCGTACTTTTCTTAAAAAAAATAATATTTTATCAAAGAGTTTAAGAAAGGGGCGAATGGGTACCTCAAAAAAAAGAAATAATTATTCGCCCCCTCAAAAGGGGCGTACGGGCTCTCCAAAAGGGGGCGAATTTGCCAGGGGGCGAATAATAAGGGGCGAATGGGTGCGTAGCCCTTTTTCAACGATTTATGATTTTTAAAACATATTCCTAAATACAAAACTTGACCCTGCCATAACGAATGCAAAAATACAATTATTATCAAATTCGGTATAGTTATTCTGAAGTTACTATTATTTTTATTCACATTACAGTAGCAACATAAATTGTCGTCGCGTTTTGTTCGGTTTGTGTGAGCTCCGGTTGGCCAACCTGCCCCCACCCCCCGCATTTCATGACCAATTTTCATCTCGGTTACCCAACTGCTCGTTTGCCCCCTGTACTATAAAAAAAAAGATTGAAAGGAGTTTATCAGTGTGATGTCCTACGGCAGGACAATTATGACGGTACATATATAAAAAATCTAAATAGATTAGAGATTATATGAGTAATTCATGGTTGAAAAAACACTCAAACACGCACACCAATATATGCGTGATGATGTAACATTGGATGACGTCGCCAGGGAGGGGTGGCGGGGGCGGTCCGCCCCGGTAATCGCCCTATCCGGGGTAACCATAGGTGACTCCATTCAAGACAAAACAAGCAAGCAAGCAAGACAAAAGAAGCATATGCTGTGCATCTAACATGCTTTCCTAGTTTAAACTTGAGAAGAAATAAATCATATTTTCATTATCTTAATTTAGCTTATTAGTTTGATGACGATCCGCACATCTGTTTAGAATATTGACATGAAATAGCGAGTGCATACCATATTTATTTGCTTCCCCGGTTTCCTGTTACGTATTTCCGTCCCTTTCACGAAATTACTCCTATAAATTACGAAGCAACAGAAAGAGGAGAAAATGTTACAAATCAAAAATTACTTTCACGGTAGGAACATCGAAAAGACCCAAAGGGCCAAAGAGAATATATTTTTTATTATAATATTACAAGGTGGCAATGAGGAGTATCTTTTGAGACCTTCTCCCATTGACATTCACATTCGAATTCGACATTGTTTGTTCAGCAGATTTCATTATTCCCCTCCTCCAAATGGGCCTAATTATCCATTGAAAAGTTACATTTAGGGATGCGTTTCTCAGAGTACGCAATTTTTTTTTATGTGTAAAGGGGGGACAAAAGAAGCCGCGTTGATCCAACAGAAAATTTTATAAAACATTAATCGTAGCAAATTAATTTGTCCACAACTTTATTTCTATCACTTTAAGTGTCCAATAAAAAAGTTATAAACAAAAATAAATTAAACTTTTGTAACAAATTTTCTTTTGGAGGTTACATTTTACAATAAAATGACATTTCAGGAGTTTTGTAGAAAATTTTTCAAGGAACGATTTCAACTACTTGAAATCGTTCCTTGAAAAACAAACAACAATAACTACTTATTGTTGTTTAATTTCATTTATCTAGTCTTACAGCGCTCCGAAGTAGACAACATTCTCGAATGCTCATAGGAATACAATAAATACAAAATGTTAGGCTTTCTTTTCTATTTATATATTTTTTTATTCATACAATTTATTATGATCTTAACATATGACGGTCCATGAACAAATAAGGACCGTCATATGTACTCTGTACTCTCTGCCTATTGTTAGGACACTGGTGTGGTGGAGACGTATTGTTGATAGTGTGAAGTGGACAGGGTCAGTAACGGTGACGTCATTGCAGATGTGCAGCCTGGCAGCGCTGGCGCGCGGCTGCCGGCCCGCCGCCAAGCCGTGCTGCCTCTGCTGGTGCTGCTGCTGCTCCTGTTCCTGGTGAGTGGACCGTCAGTTCTCTCTGGAGGAGTAGGCCCTTGACTACCGACGCTCGTGGACGTCCACGGGCGTCGGTAGTCATGGGTATATCATAACTGTTGTGCATGTGTTGCTCTTTCTTCAGCCCTCTAAGGGGTCTCGGTTACTAACAAACTGCACAAAACGCGACACAACAGCTGTCACTTTACGTCGGTATCATGCGAGAGATGCCTATCGTGGTCCTTTCACGTTACAGCGTGGCACTACCTCATACTCGTACTTACCTCGTAGACGGCAACAGACCAGTCGGAGCCATCTTCATGACTTTCGACACTCATAGACATCCGCACAAACGTTATAAAGATGGGTCCGTTTCTCCTCTCATTTTATGAGTCCCGACTATTCACTAACCGCACTAAGCGCGACAGCACAGCTATCATTTAAAGGCATCATTTGCCACATCATCTGCCCGGTCTAGGTCCAGACAGCCTCCATTACAGTGTCGATGCGTGTCTCTAAAGTCCTATGTTTTCTTTGCTCAATATTACAATGATCTTTTTTTTATGGTATAGGGTGGCAAACGAGCAGTCGGAGCCATTTTCATGACTACCGACGCCTTTAGACATCCGTATAGAAACTACACAGATGCGCTGCCCTCCTTTCTCCTCCCACCTCCGTAGGCCATCGGCCATTACACACCGCACGAAACGCGACAACACAGATGTCACTTTACGCCGGTCTCGTTTAAGCGAGAGGTACCCCCGGTCGTGGCGGCCCAATTCGGCATGCAAGCATGCAGTGCGGTACTACCTCTTACTGTTTAGAGTATTCCAATAATATATAATAACATGGTGTCTCTATTTCAATATATGACATGGTGTCAGGTGTGGAGTACGAACCTGTGCTAGGTTTTATTTATACTTTTCTCTTTTCTTTCTCTTTGTTTCTTTCGTCACATTTAATCTCTACCATCATCGCCAATCCCACTTATTACCGAGTCATTCTGATCAGGCAATATCGATTTTGTAATTCTGTAGGCTAAAACTGAGCCAGGCAAGAATGTCTTCACTGCTGCAAATGTATAAAAAGTGCAGATTTTGAATCCAAATCCAATGCAATCCAAAAAAAAGAAAAAAATATTTAGTTATAGAAAAAATTTAAGCATTGTAAACACTGCTACTTTGCCCATTTGTATATCTCTATTTTTTATAGTATAATGAGACAAACAAGCGATCGGTGCCTTATGACTACCGACATGTAATTGATTTGCAGATGCGTTGCCCTCCTTTAATTCCCACCCCCTATGGGCCATCTCTAACATGAGCCGCTTTCTGTTTCAGGGCAAAGTGGTAAGTGTGAGAGCGGCCTCCACTGCTGCAGTACTTCCATGGTGTAGAGTATACAGTAGTGAGGAGCGCAAGGTATTTGTCGATCAGTTATATCGGGTCAATGACATTAATGGCGGGTTATAGATATTTTGAACCATTCTTTCCCAAGTGGGCGATAACTCCCCACCTGCGCTCTGGAGGCCTCTATAGAGGCGGCAAGTCGAAGTTTTAGAAGCTCAGGCTACCCGACCAAGGTTGCTATAAAGCTTTCAAAACGTCGAACTTGTTAAATAATAAAATAAACCGTGATAAAATCCGTTAAAAGTTGTAATTTTAACTGCTACATAGATGTTTCATATTAATTACTTCTAACCGAAATTTGTACTTTATTTGCTAATTGCGTTACTAATGGGGTCATTAATACGTTAATAAGTACCTGTATTTGATTCCGATCACAATTGTAAGCACGTCAAAGTAATTTTCTTACTTTATAATACTTAATAATTATATTACACTAACTGATGGTTTTAGAATGACGAAGTACAAAAGTGCATTTTTGGGCTGTAATAAGGCCAGTTGCCTTCTTTATTATTATTAATTATGACTAATTAAGACCTCTTAAACAAAAGGATACAAATTACCTAAAATCCGGCGGAAATTTTATCTGGTCATCAAGCTATGGGTCATTGAACTTTAAAGGGAGTTAAGTCAACTCAAGCGGGGACCCTTTCAGAACCAGGGATACTGCTTTGCCCACGTCTAACTACGCCATTCCTAGTCATTAATAATCATTAATAGCTTTTGCAAAATAAACGTTTATTTGTTGATTTGTTTAATAAAACCGCTCAACGTACGAGGGTTCAGTACACATTGAAGGCACGATGATTTTAATTTAATAACGATGTTGTCATGGTAACGTGTAACAATGTGGACGATTTATCAACCCGTTCCTTTACCCTACAATATTGTATATTCGAGATACCGACTGCAGCGCCATCTGCCGGGCTGATTTGTGAACCTAAACCTTTCTCATATCCCCTTCAACACACAAAAAAAAAATCGTCAAAATCGGTTCAGTCGTTTAGGAGGAGTTCAGTGACATACAAACGCACAAGAAATACATGGTGTCTCATTTCGCATGGGCCAAAAAAAATTTGTGGATGGGACTTGCTAAGGGCTATTCAAATAACCCCCATGTACATACAACGAAAGGTGGTTTTGGAGATATTTTTTTTTCATATTTTTATCACGTTAACCAAAAATCTTAAACATTTTTTTTTTCTCCTGACCTAATAGGTTTAGGGCTGCATTTTTTC
>LUGF01057300.1:158243-172608 GCA_001625245.1 Calycopis cecrops | reverse complement strand
CACTCACTAAATTTACTTTTCTCAGTTTGAGAACTGACTGTTTTAGACGTAAAAATAGAATTATAGTTAGTTCTTATTAACTTAAAAAGTTTACTAAAAGCCACATCTGGACTATTATATTGATTAATTAGATGAATATTGTTTATTATATTAATTCTAAATCTTTCAATACGTTTTAAATTAGTTGGTATGTGTGTTGGTAACTGTGATGGGACTGTTATCTAATAAATTGATATTAAAGCCATTACAAATTACTAAATGTTTGTTAGATGCACTTAGTTTAGTTAATATTTTGTCCATAACTTGTTCAAATAAATCATATAACCCATTTGGTGGACGATAGATGCTCAGTAAGATGAAATCTCCTATTTCTGCACAGACTACTTCTATTGTACGCTCAATAGAGAGACTCACAATGTCTTTACGTTCTTTAAACATAATATTATTATGAATTATAATTAATGAGCCACCACGTATGGCTTTCTCTCTAATGAACGAACTTGCTATCTGGTGATTTTTAAATTGAAACATAACTTCATAGTCTTTTAACCAATGCTCAGTAATACAAAGTATATTTACATCTTGACATTTCAAAAATAAATCAATTTCTAAATCTTTACCGTACATACCTTGTAAGTTTTGATGCACTACATTTATTGAGCAAGATTGTTCTCTTTAAATTTACATTGTGCATTTTCTCTTTTGATAATAAGGTAGTGCCAGAGACTGCCTCTGTTGTCATTAAATCTAATTTAAAGAATAATTATTTGGAACATATTCCAAGTCATTAACAATGTCAGTGTGCTGGTCAAAAGAACCAGTGATCTGGGTAGCCAAACACTTGGCTGTACTTAAAAATAAATAAGAGTATAACAAACTTGCTATTTGTCTTTTAAAATAAAAAGATAGGTTATACCTTTTAAATGTCAAATTATAATTTAGTGTGTTATTTATGTCAATAATTTCTAATTTACAGTCATTGTTATTCAATTCATAATCAAAGCAATTATTATTAATAGCAGAATACAACATGCTATTTAATTTGTACCTAATTTTGTTTTCTGTTGGCAACTTGTTTACATAAGGAAATGTGAATAAAATCATCTTCTTAATATTAGGTAAATTAATTATTTAACAAATATTCTTATCATGAATAAAGAGGCCCGCTGAGTTTGTTTCGCGAGTTCTTCTCATGACAGGGCTAGGGTTGAACCGGTGGTAGATTTTATTGTTGACGTTCAAAAAGTAATTCCTGTAATAATATTTTGAACAAAAAACTTTTTGATTTTGAAAGCACAGAAATTAGCAAAGTATGCGTTACACCCTTATTGACTCACCAGCGATCGCTTCCGCATTATTGTCGAGCGTCTTCCCGACGATGAATCCAACACCACCTTCCGCCCTGGGATTTGGCAATATCCCAGGGCGAACGATGGCGAGAATCACCTCGATTAGCATCATCCTATTCAGCTGCGCCATGCGCGGTGAATAAGAACACGTTTTAAAGATTATTGGCGCTTGCTGATAAATGTACTTGCTCGTGTCTACGAACGTGCATGTTATCAACAACATAGTAAGACCATCTTGCCAAAGATTGCTACTACTAAATGCCATAGTGACAAAGCAATGGACCCATTAACAGGGTCGTTATGTGACTTATCATCCTTCCACAGTACATTGTACCTAATCGGATATAAGTTCTGTTCAATACTTGACAGATGTATGTTTTTAGAATAACAATTATGTTTATCAAAATTAACATAAACGTGGCCTCTTCTTTTTTTTTACGCAGGGGATAACATTTACGTTTGAAACCTAGGAGCCCGGGTGACTCCTTGCGCTGTGTCCGACTCCACACTTATTGCAATACAGACTAAGCACATGCGGGGTGTCAGTCGCTATAATAGGGTGGTTCTGGATCCACAGGCAACATCCCTCCAGCTACAGGCTGGCCTCGACGAAAAGGCCAGACTCCTCCTACCTGGGCCTGTCCGGCTGCCTCTGAACAGTCACACAGTACGTCGTCGAAACCGTGCAATGGGGTCAGGTTCCCATACTGACCCCTGGCCCCAATACCTACTCCAAAGGAGAGCGCCACCAACGCGTCCGAATCGGACCCCCCAGTCATACAATGCACGCCGCCTTCTGCTGGTACAGTGTGACGGGTGGAGGACTGCTCAGCTGAGCTGCACCACCTTGTCCCATGGGTAGCTCTTTCCGGAATAGCCTTGGGGATCACAGAGGCATGCATGCAGGTCCGGGCCCCGCAGGTCAAGGTACATACATATAAAATATAGTGACAACAATACCTAAAAATAGTAAGTGGCATAGTGTGTATAGTGACCATCAATAGTGAAAATATAATGCCGAATTCATTGTATGATAATGATTTTTACATACTTAAATAGTGCCAACATAAGCATGTAGGGTCCTTAAAAATTGAATATTTTTTTTTGCCATGGTACAACTTATGCTAACTGCGTGGTAGTGCGAATTGGGCCGGCACGACTTGGGAGGTACCTCTCGCTTACACGAGACCGTCGTAAAGCGAGCTGTCGCGTTTCGCGCGGTGAGTAAGTAGCCGGTGGCCCAGATGCCATACCATATATGCCATGGAGGCCATGCAGATGAGCTGCCCTCCTCTCTCCTGCCACCTCCATGGGCCACCGGCTACTTACACACCGCACGAAACGCGACAGCTCAGCGGTCACTTTGCGCCGGTCTCGTATAAGCGAGAGGTAGCTTCCCGATCGTGCGGCCCAATTCGGCTGCATGCATCCATGCAGCGTGGCACTACCTCTTCCTAGGTTACACAGATACCTTGCCCTCCTTCCCCTCCGTACGCCACTCGCATACCGCACAAAACGCGACAGCATACCAGTGTGGCACTGCCTCTTACAAGAAAAGAAGAAGTTAGCTTAATTATTGTAAAATTTCGATTTCAAATATTTGAATAACCTTTCAGAAAATCTATTTTATTGTAATCTACAAAAATGAATAATCTAATAAGACTTTTAAGCTCGCCAAACTATTGAAGAAAAATGTTAATACGATGTTTTTATTATTTGGGTTCAGAAATCACCAATCATCACCGTTGAACAGGCTCTTCGAGTCTGTGATAAAATACGACAATCAACGAAGCTGAAGAGCATCTATATGCTATGCTGTGTTTCTCGTTATTCACCAGGCCTTTGACAAAGTACGGCATAAGGGCCTGCTCTCCCAAATAACGACATTATTACTAGATACGTATAGTAGTACTACGTATATAGTATACTACGTATGTAGTAATAATGTCGTTTAAAGATACCTCACTTGTCAAGTCGCACATTTCAGGTTCGGAAAAGTGGAGATGTATCAAGAACGAAAGGAGATTTTTGCTGGGGTGCCTCAGGGCTCCCTTCTTTTTTTTTTTTTTTTGTTGACGCAGGATAATGCCTTTACGCACGCTACCGTACAGTACCGGGCTCGACAACTGGGTTGCCCTTACCGACTAAACTCCTGCGGGTGCCTTCAGCCGCTATGATTGGAGGGCCCCAGATCTGAAAGCAAAAGGGCGCCTCCAGCGACAGGCTGGCCTCGGTGAAAAGGCCAGACTCCGCCTCCTTAGGGACTGTCCGGCTGCCTTTGAACAGTCCCTAATTGGACCGTGGAACCTTGGAACCGTGCAATGAGGTCAGGTTCCCATCCTAACCCCTGGTCCCAATGCTCCAACGTAGCACACCACGCCGGTCGTCCGAATTCACGCCGCCATCTGCTGATTCAGAGGGACGGGTGGAGGACCTCCGGCATTGGCTGGCCCCATCCAATGGGCGGCGGACCAGCCATTAAACGGCCGCAGAGGACAGGGAGGACGGCAACGACACACCGCATCTCCTCTTCCTCTGCGGCCCCACCGTCAACGCAACAGACGGTGCGCCCCCGTTCGGGAGATAGGGTGCACGGCAACGACACGCCGAGACACCTTTACTCCCGCGACCCCTCCTCCATGGACGCATTCAGAGCGGACCCCAGCGAAGCCCACCCGACGCGTCCACACCCGGGATCCCTCTTGGTTCGCCATGGTTGCCTAAGCTACGACTACTAAGCCCCCTCACCACGACAAGGTGGAGATCCGTCGAGGGGGAGGGCTCCCTTCTTGGCCCAATCCTGTACAAACTACACTGCGGATATACCTCAGTCATCACAAATGATGAATGCTATATTTGCTAATGCTAATGCATTATTGGCAAATAGCACCTACCCACAGTCAGCTTTAAACATTTTACAAGAAAGCATTTATATAGCTGATGAGTGGTTGCATAAATGGCGCATCAAGTGCGTTTAAACCGACCTGCACAACTTTCACACTTAGGAAAGGAAACTGTCCAGCCAATCAGTTCGGAATCAACACTATGCACACAAAATTACATGAGAATAAGTTTATCTGTTTCGGATGAGTATGGTATGCAATATTATGACACGAGGAATTTTATATAAGATTATAGACAGAGATAGGTATATAAAATTATGCCAATTTAATAATTTGGTAAATATTCAAAATGTTCTTGTTATTTTATCTTTTACTAAAATATTCTTGTTCCATGCACATATAGATATATAGAGGGTGATAAAAAAGTGTTCACCACGGCAACAACGCTATTATAAAGCTCGAGTGAAGTACTTTCAAATTTGAATCCTTTGCTGCTCTCAGGCTGGTACTATCTATATTCCAATCAGTAACTGAAAATTGTACTCTAAAATCCTTCGCTCTGTTCTAGATTCAAAAAACATCTTAAAAATAGTTCTTTGCTCCCTTGGTAAACAATTTAATGGTTTATACTCAGTATAAGATACCGAATATAAGGAGTATAAGTCCAATAGACTTAATAAAAGAACAAACGTTTTAATAACACTTTATTATAACTACAAATTAAATCAACATTATGTGGTTAGAGGCATATTACAGTCAGGACGCAACAAGTAAAAAAAAATACAGCTTCAAAGTTTTAGTTCATTGACAGAACTGTGAAGTGTCCTATGTACTAAATGCTAGACTAGACTTATACCTATATCGCTATAGGAATATTTCAAGTGCTTCAAGATACATCTGTATTATTTATAATATCTTACACCTCAATTAATAAAAAAATCTGTCCCTATAGCTTGTTATAAATACATTTATATCCTATATCACAAAACATGACTGATTTATATTCCAAAATCACTTGAATTTATCAAAACATTATATTATAAATAAAGCTTAAGCAAAAGGGGTTCGTATATAAATACTATAATAAATAATATAATAATAAAAATAATATAATATAATAATAAATACTATACGACAGAAATAATTTAAAACATTGTTTTGATACTTTTATTAACGTTTATAAATAACTGAAAAAAATCATAATGTATAGTGCGTTTAGTGTTATTTAGCCTCTGGCGTTACGATGTCTAAAAAGACTGTGTGTTGCCATGATTAATTTTCTAGATTTCCCTAATACATAATACATAAAACTATAATAAATAGAATGAGAATTATATAAAAATATTTTGTTGTGTCACACAAACATGGATTAACTCTTTTATTTACAAGCCTAACTTTATCGTAATTACTACACTACTTGCCTGCCTGTATTTTGTATGGGATGACAGCAGATGTCATTTTTTATCAAACTAACGAAAACAGAACTGACAGATGAAAAAAAACTCTAACGAATTTAAGCTACTTATTAATGAAGTGAAAGATTGTTTCAAAACAATAATATAAGATGCCAATAAAAATGCACAAAGTAACAAACTTACTATAGACATACATATTTTTTAATTCTTTTATTTTAAGATTCTTTTAAAGATCTGTCAATAAGCGAGTCAGGACACGTTATTTGAAATATAATAATTAGATTCATCAATTTATAATAATATATTGACAAAAATAGCTAAAAATCTATCGAATCTATGTTTACCTACGTAGTTTTACAGTTCATAATATATATTTCATTTTTATTATACATCAAAAAAAGCGATTTACGTATACTATATGCCTCTCATATAAGTAATTTTATCAACATGTATTTCAGTCTATAAGCTTATATCATTTACTATAAAATTTATGCTCAGAACATTAATTTACAACTATATTTTGTACAAAATATGATTCAAACACCGATATCGTTCTCCTTTTTTAATCAGCTACAATTTTTGGCAATTCTGAAATATCGGAACTGATATTTAAGGAGTGATCGCTTCTAGACATTAATGGCACTATACTATTTTCAGTAAAAAATAACTAAATACAGCATAAAATATACAATAATATAAAACCAATAGTATACCTGAGTTATAATATGAACGTCGTATAATTTTATACACAGTGCAAAGACCCATACAAAATAAAATGAATAAGCGAAAATACATCTAAGGTGTTTAATAAAAGATGCGTTGATGATGAGGATGATGATGATAAATAATCAATATTATTAATTTATTTATAGCGACTAGTCTAATAGGTATAAGCTAGTTACACTGCCCGTATACTACATATTAACTGCCTCCTACTTATGGCAACATATTTAGAGCAAATATTATAAATGATAAATATATGAAAGATATAAATAAATGCGATCACTACTTAAACAAGCTTGAACATAATTCAGGTTTTTTGAAACACAATAATATAGGTAAAGAAAGTAGATCATATAAAAAATTTAGGTTAAACGGTTTTACAAGATCTAGAAAACTGATACTAACATCGTCATTCTCAGTATTAGCTGTGTAGGTACTCATAAGGATACGCCATACGCAGCTTAGATTCGATTTTTTAGTTTCATGTGTAACAGGAAAAAAAATATTTTTATTGTTGCTGTAAGTATTGGCAACAAATAAACTTCATAAAAAGGGACGTTTCAAAAGTGTATGAGCCGTGAGTGTACTCTTGTACAGCTAATGACATAAAGGAAATACAATTTGAGCAACGTTTGCAAGGTCAAAACCATGAATATGTCTTTATTTTAGCTGTCCAATAAATATTTAGGTATTGGATATACACTATGGCAATATAACAATGGCGTCTTGTTTAGAACTCTGACGTTTCTGTCAAATATTTGACCGTTTCTAAGGTAACGAGGGACTGATCTATTAATTATTGAAAGGCGCCATCTTAAAGAATTGGCATTTTAAAGTAAAATTTTAATTTTTTTTAGATTTTTTGGGCAAATCATTACGTAAGTTGAACGAACTTAACATATTTTTGTTGAATTCTATGTATTTAACTTTATTTATGGTACAAGATCCCACCTGAAATGGTCCGTCTCCTTTGTAACCTCGTGACGACCAATGAACATTATAAATGACAAATCATTATATTAAACAAAAACTCGGACAGATATCATATTTTGTCGCATAAACGCCCACTGTCCCTTCTAAATGACATGACATTAATTGGAATCATTACAATTTTAAAATTTCCTACTTATCGTGGATTTTGTTCGATTGTATGTTTATCTTTGACATTTACATTAGACATAACGCAAATAAAAGTATAAAAAATGAGTATTTGTCATTTAAAAAGGACAGCGGGCATTTACGGTACTCAGTTTAAAATCCCTTGGCGCCAGGAGGGTAACAGAAAATATTGTACAAATATTATACGCATTGTACATGGTTATGAAAATATGTGTATATATACAAGCTAAATAAAACCGTTTAACCCAAGTATTTATTCTAGACACATCAACATGCTTTTTACACCATGTTCTGCAATTACTTAATACTGTTACTATTATTGTGATTATGCAGGAATGATGCAGATAATTATTAAATAACCTAATTAAAAATAACATATTAATAAAAATAGTTTATAGAGTAGTGATTATAATTCATGATATCCAAATAATATTTTGAAAATATTATGAATATAAGCAGAATAGCAATCGAGTTATAGCAAGTCCAGATTCCTAATTTTATTCTCTTCTTCTACGCTTCCCTTTCTTCTCAAACATAGGCCTTTCATACACGCGTTTTTTCGCCGTCCAAATCAACGGCTAAATAGCCGTGTGAAGCCATGATTTCAGTGTTGCTTGATGACAGCGACGTAACTTAAACTGGTCGTTGATTTTCAAATCGACAATACCTTTGTGTACGTCCAACATATCCATATAATTTTATAGTCTGCTATCTCTGACCAAAAACTAACCCTGTATAGTTAGCTACACAATAGATTTTTAATTAATTTATGAACTACCCCCCGATTAAATAAAATAGAGGACTTTAAGCAATGTTTCAAATGTTATAAGAATTACATATATTAAATAAAAATATATCAATTAAATTAAAAGACAAATATTATTTGGTTCGCAAAGTTTCATCCAAGAAAAAATCTTATCAGAATGAATAAAGATTTCAATTATTTACAGTTTCATACCATTTCAAATGCGAACATTTCTTAGGGCTCCTATAGGACTTAAAGATGACACACGACTTACGTCATGGAATCGTATCGTGTGTCGGACGTTAGCGGGTCGGTGTCGTCTCGTCGACGGAAGTTGAAAGCGTTGCGGAAACTATCGCGGAGACGTTCGGTGAACGATTTGTAATCAAAGTGGCCCTGCTGTCCGAAGTCGAAATCGGCTACTTCTACAGTGTACCTGCGGAATAAAAAAAGATTATTAATATCTATTGTTCGGAGCATTATGTCGTAGTCGGGTCTTATAATCGGCCGTATTACATTACGTCTAGCCGTTTTATAATGCGACGGGTCAACGATTAGCCGGATTGAAGTCCGTCAGAATATATTCGGCGCTATACGTTATTCAATATAGATGGCCGTAATGTAGGTATTAGAGCGTGCAATAATTCGTCTTTTTGACAGTTCCAAACCGGTAAAGTGGCTAAGGATTTTGGTTTTCAGAGAAATCGTTTACAATATTACAATCCTACAAAATTTTAAAATATATTTTCATTTATTTCAATGTTTCACTTTGTAAGTAGGTACATGGTCGCCCTAAAATGCAGAAGCAGTACCATACGGCTAAACGTGAGCCGCCATATTATAGAACATCTAGGAATGACAATCCGCATAATCGTTGACCAGCCCGCTAGGTATACAAAACGGCCGTTTCTGAAAACGGCTAAGCATGATGTATTACGGCGGTTTATATGATTAGAACGTGTGTGTGCGCGGTTGTACGTGTCATAATGTACAAAAGTTTATGCGTATGAAAGTGTTGTATTAACAATCGAGGCAAACATTTTATATTTATAAATTACTGTTAACTATAATCCGTTTCAAATAATAGTACAAAATATTATATATCCGCCCTCTACTTGAATTGTACAGATGAATACCTAGGCGTCCGAGTCTTAAAATAATCCCAAGCTTGTCAATGTAATATCTAAAATACACATTGTGTAAATGTTATTGTTACAATATTGCGATACAACACTATTTTCTTTGAAATAGACGAAGTCCGTCATTATGAAAAGATAAAACGAGAAAAAATACAAACAAAAAAATATACGCAGTCATAAAATAATAATGACAAACCAATTAAAAATTGCCAACAAAAACAAAAATAAATTTAAAAGAAGTAAAAATCAAAAAGCGTCAATGTCAAAAAACCTCAAAGTCAGAATTTTGTCATATCAATGGAAAATTTTATTTTGATGATACATAAAGCTTATTCCTTATTTTATTCATCCTTCCTAAGTCTTCGTATTTTACAAGAATTGCAAAATGTAAACATTTTACAAGTAAAAGAGAAATTAAAAGTTCGATAGGAATTAAATGTGATTGGATTCCTATACCTTTACAAGGACGCCAAAATAATTTTAAACGACTAACACGACGTCAACATAGCCTAAGGCCCAGTTCAGAAGAAGCGTTTTACGCGCGAGTCGACTCGCACTTCGTTCTGGACGCAACAACGGGCAACGGCACCCGAGTATCAAACAAGCCGACAACTCACGCGTTTTCCGAGCGAGTGATAAACGCATCTGGACGCGGCATAAGTAATATATAGCTCGAGTATTTCGGCAACACAAGACCACGCACGAAACGACTCGCGCGTAAAACGCTTCATCCTGAACAGGCTTTTAATATGAACCAGCTCGCAATTTAGAGCTTGTTCATATTAAGACCTTTCTTATTTTATTTATCTAATAAAAATAATGGATTTAGATATAATTAGTTTGTTTTAACTTAAGATTGCAAGTAATCGTTACTTTGTTTTACTGATTATCATTTTTTTTGGATTTAACCACCAACCGCTACGCAAACCTTAATTTTGATATAATTATAATAAAGTAAGAGCTAGTGCCACGCTGCATTGGCGAATTGGGCTGGCATGACCAGGGAGGTGCCTTGTTTAAGCGATACCGGCGTAAAGTGACAGCTGTACTGTCGCGTTTCATGCGGTGTATAAGTATCCGGCGGCCCATGGAGGAAGGAGGAGGCAGAACAGCGCAACAGTACAGCCTCTATCCGGAAGTCTATGGGAGTCGGTAATTATAACAATTACTCGGACTGCCATTTGCGCCCCTATATTATGAAAGAAAAAATCTGCGACCACTGGGATAAGATAGTGGGCTCTAAACCGAAAGTTCGAGGTTAGATTTGGAGATGATTATGATAAAGACCTAATGGTAAATAAAAAAAGTAATATAAAATGGTCTAAGCCGCTTCAACAGGGCAAAGTTTCACTTAGAACACGTTACAGGGCCCTAAAACAGCGGTCGCAACCCACGGCCCGCGGACGTCTTATTTGCGGCCCGCAAATGTCTTATAAATTGGGTTGGAGAATTGAGAGATTGAGAATTGTTAACCTAGGGAACAAAACACAATTTTTCAGGCGAGAGTGTTTTTTGAATCCAGAGCAGAGCGAAGATTTCTAGAGTAGAATCCCGAGCAGCGAGGGATTCTAAAGTAGAATCCTGAGCACAGCGAGGGATTCAAAGTACTCGAGCTTCAAAAACAGTATTGCTCCCGAGGTGAACACTCTACTTTTCATCGCCCTCTTTGAGAAAATGAGTACTGCAACTAAACATTTTAGTAAGAGGTAGTGCCACACTGCATGCTTGCATGCAGCCGAATTGGGCCGGCACGACCGAGGAGGTACCTTTCGCTTACACGAGACTGGCGTAAAGTGACAGCTGTGCTGTCGCGTTTCGTGCGGTGTGTAAGGTGGCCCATGGAGGTGGGAGGAGAAAGGAGGGCAGCGCATTTGTGTAGAGGCTGTCTTCTATGCAGATGTCTATGGGCGTCCGTAGTCATGACAATGGCTCTGACTGCTCGTTTGCCCCCCTATACCATAAAAAAAAAATCATTTTCCGCGTTTTTTTTTAATTTCGCCAACGAAGACATATTATTTTGCCATAAAGCCAGCGATTTGTTCATACAATGTTCGAAATGGTGTGGCTACACGGGTGTCATGGCCTCATGACATCAAGGTCACCTTGACGTCATGACTCCATGACACCCGTGTGGCCGGATAGTAATTAATTTCTTATCTGGTCATTGGGGCTTTGACACACGATTTTACCCACGTTACAAATTCTAATCACTTTCCGTCCCTAGGGATCAAAGAGCTATTTTGCTCCCTGTTTACGAGGATCAAACTGCCTCTTTTCGAATAGATGTGATGAAAAGTAAATTGGACTTCTATATTACAATTGCGGCCCATGTTTAGTTTATTTTGCCGCCTTGCGTCCCTTGCCTGCCAAAAGGTTGCCGACCGCCAATAATATAATAAATAAATGGCTTAGCTACGTGTGGTCGATGAGATCTCTTGTCGAAAGCATCAGGGCCGTATTTAGCGGCAGGTGCTAAATAAATTTTATTAAGCACCTGCAGCATGGAACACTCTTACCACAATCCTCTTTGAATTATTCATTTTCTATTACATGAATAGGTACATCCAATCAATCAGTATTATCATCTTTATGTCCAATGCAGAATATAATATGCCTTTTTAATGGCACGCTTCAAGTAGAATAAGCTAACCTAGAAATAAAGAATCGGCCTGTTGCTGTGCGTTTTTTTTTACAGCATGAGGGATCAAAGCTATCTAGTTAATGCCCTTGCCAATAGATATCCGCATAGAAGTTACCCAAGGAAGGTAGCATGTAGCCTGCTCAGCAATCTCTCACATCACACGTAACCTTTACGGCTGTCTCGTGCGACAGAGAGGTACTCCGGTCGTGCCTGTTTAGAATATTTGGTCTATGCTTAGCTATAGACTGTATACTGCATATTCATACCATAGATGATGTCTATGGTTAGGTACACGACAAGAGAGAGAGGGATGTTTCACATTACGACCATGGCTTAGTGACAGCTCCAAGCATTTATCACCGTAGGTAGCTGCGGATTACCAGTAAAGATGAACTTAGGCATCAGCTGTCAACTCTGATCTGTCAGACTTGTCCTACTTCCACTTGACATATATGTAACAGTGCCGACACATTTCGGCCGTGTAGCAATATCCCTATATTTTACTAAATTCCAGGTAGATAGCAACATGGCCAGGCTAAATACGTGTCCCTTACAACAAACGCCAAGATGGTAGATTAAACTTCTATTGAGACAACAGTAAAATACAATTTTTTTTAAACGATTTCACAAGTATTAGAGCGCAGATATGTTTTATGATTTTCAGTGTTCACGGAAATAAGTATTTCAAATCGAAAGGCCGTTTAAATCATCCTAGGATCATTAAGCCATCTGTAATGTAAAAAAAATATATGTCAATCCCACTGATATTATATGTGCGAAGGTTTGTATGTGTGTTTGTTATTTCAAACAGCATCAAGAAGAAATTTGGCCCAATTAGACATCACAATCTAATAAATATATCACAATATAATATAAATATTAGTTTTTATTCCAAAAATGAATTTTTCTCTTGGGGTTGATATTATTGCTGTAAAACCGCTTGGTACAGCTAGTTAGCTAGCTATTCTATAATCTTTATTTATAAAAAACCGGCCAAGTGCGAGTCCGACTCGCACACCGAGGGTTCCGTAATCCAAGCGTAATGCATGGTTTTCAATTATTGTAACTTTACGCCTGCCGTTTACCTAAGTTAACAAACGTATATAAGCGGTTGCTCACACACATTTAGTAGGCAACGAATTACAGTTATAAGTTGATAATGATTTTTCCAATAATATACATATACTTTACTAGTTTTCAGATTTATACGTATATATGTGCTATAAGTTCTTACTTCTTGCCAAATTTCACAACTCCAGGTCAACGGGAAGTACCCGATAATTTTTAGGTTTTCGAAAAAGTGAGTTTTCATACAAAATTTGTGCATAATTGGTTATAACTTTTTATTGCGTTAACTTAGAAGTGGCAAGGCATCAAGACGTAACTGGCCTCCGTTTTTGACAAAAATTTCAGCTTAATCCCTTCACGCGTTTTAGAGAAAAAGGTTTTGACAGACGTACAGACAGACGGACAACAAAGCGATCCTATAAGGGTTCCGTTTTTTCTCTTTGAGATACGGAACCCTAAAAATGAATGTTTGTCTGTTTGTTCTTTATAGAATCGTAAACAATACATTTGATCATATGATGATCTTTAGGAACGTTGTTGTGCATGTGTGCAGCATGTGCAGCCCACGAAGGTTTCTGAATTAGTACGATCAATTTTTGACCGTTAGCTAGTGCAGTTAATTATTGTAAATAAAGAGTAACTTTAAAATCAAGAGAACATGTTTTCTACAAGCATAAGCAACGCTTATGTGGTGAAATTAATTCAAGTGCATTAGTACTAGTACATTTTCAGAAGATTTAAGAAAATAGAATAAATTATATTAGAAAAATAATAATTTGTAGAAAATTTTACAAATCAATTTTTATAGATACCTGTGTACTGTTGATAAATAAATATGTTAAACGTTTACTTTCAAGTTTTAATATAATTAAGCTTTTAAAATTTAGACTGTTAGAAGTATCCGTTCGAAAGTAATTTGTGCAATTTAATTGAAAAGTCTAAGTAGCACAATGCTAGTTAAATCAAATTAAAATCCGTTCAGTAGTTTTTTCGTCAATGAATAACAAACATACATACTAGCTTTAGCATTTATAATATTAGTAGGATACTAGGTTTATATGTAGCAAGCATGTGTCCTATATTTCTTGCATTTATAATCTTCAATGTTCTATAAGGTTCTTAAAACTGAGAGGCATTAAATGATCATTTTCAGGCAACACAAAAAAAACCAGATCAATGAGAGCAATAGTTTAGCCTCAGGAATTTTTTAAAAATTTTTCTCACTTCGTACACGCTGCGTCTGAAGGAAATAAGCTATTTCGGCAGACGCGAGCCGGCAATGGCCAACGATCCCGAGTTGCCGATACGTTACGCCCTGGCCAC
>LUGF01057300.1:126961-140962 GCA_001625245.1 Calycopis cecrops | reverse complement strand
GTTGGTCAAAATGGTTCTGCATTTTATAATCCACTAGCTGTGCCCCACGGTTTCACCCGCGTTTAATTTCTAAGAAATCCATATAAACTTTAACACCCTATTTCACCCCTTAGGGGTTGAATTTCTAAAAATCCTTTCTTAGCGGATGCCCACGTCATAACATCTAACTGCATGCCAAATTTCAGCTTGATCCGTCCAGTAGTTTGGGCTGTGCGTTGATAGCTGGCTATGTCACGTTTGAGTTTTATATATATAGATACATAGCGACCCGCCCCGGCTTCGCACGGGTGCACAGCCGATACTAAATATCTCTATTAGAACTAACTAAAGGACCGCCCGCAAAGTGCTAACAAAGTCTTGCTTCAGGCAAAAGTGTTCACTTCTGCCTGCAGTCCTAATCCAAAAAGCCCTCAACCTTACTACATTGGGTTTGAATTAAAGAGGTCCTGCTGTCTTAATGGTGGAAAATGTATTAAAAAAATATTTATTTTTATAATACTACTCTTTTTACCTTCTAGTATCATAAATAAATTTAATTTAACCATTTTTAATTCTAATCTCAATGAATTTCAATATTCATACGCAACATTAAATGTTATTTATTTAAATTTGGAAACAGTAAAAAAATGATATACTTTTGTTAGCATGGAATTACAGAATGCTCTCTAATGTTATAATACTTTTGCAGGATATGGCAACTGTACAAGCAGAGCAAGCATATAGTGGACAAGTGCCACGTACAGCATCTAGTGCTACATTACCGCCTTCCTATGAGGCCTTAATTTCAACAACAGACACGTCAAGTAAGCCTCAACCGTCTAGTTCAGAACCTCCTCCTCCGACATATGATGAAGCAATGTACCTTATAGGGGATGAGAAATTCACTTTTGATAACAAAAATGATAGTAAACAGGAGACTAGTAATCAAAATACATCCGATTCTGAGAACAAACCATGATAGTTTTGTTGTATTTTAATATATGTGTAAGAAACTTATAACTTAATCTTCCTTTTGTACTTATATTTTTACATTGTAGCATCTAATCATATCTCATATGTGCCTATAATATTGTCATTTTTGCAATATTATTATTAAAGTGTCTTTGATTTACATGTATAAGGAACATAGCTTTTAAGTAATACTTGTATGTTCTTCATGGCGAGATGAAATCTACAGATTTGTATTTAGTAAGTCAGCTTAAGTCATATATATTATAAGATAGATAGCTTTTTTCATGACATACGAATGGAACTGGTCTCATCCATTTATTTTCAACATAATATAATATGCAGCCACTGCTCTATATATTCTCAATATTTTTTTGAGATTTTTTTGGAACATGCCAAAATCAGTTTATTGCTTAGAAGCCTGATTAGACCCTTAATTCTGTTCAGCTGCTTCCATAATTATTGTAGTTGTAGCAAAAATAATCCTTAATTTTTAAAGTAGAAATGTCATAGTAATGTCAATAAACTAAAAATAAAATTATATTTATTGATTAACACAATAACATTAAATTGTAAGATTTATTTACATTAATATTATTTTAATATGTAACTCCACTAGATTGCAATCTCAACTAAGGTTGATGGTAAATTTATATATTTCCATTTTAAGATCATTGTATGTATTAATACAATAAAATGATCTATAATGCATTTTGACATAAACCTTCAAAGATAGTAATAAGTACATAGATAACAGCTCATAATACTTATGGTAATATTTAATGTTTGCTGCTATCTATGTCACTATCTCAAATGAGATATGTTCCTATTTGTTATTCATAATCTCATTTTATTAGGTCACTTGATCAAAATTAACTATTAGTTACCAATTGTCTTATAGCAGTTTCCTATATTCTACCTGAGAATGTATTTGGCTACTGTAGTTAAAATTTTTACATAAGTTTCAAACGGAATATGTGAAAATTCTATCTCCATGTGCCAATAAATGGAATATAGAAAACGTCTATTACTTTTACATGGTTTTAAATTTAATAAGTGTATATTCTTGTGATCCTTCTAATCTGAATTTGAAGTAATTGCTTAGAAAAGACTGAGGCATTTATGTTTACTGTGTTGATAAATAAAATAAATAATGCCTTGTGCGACCTTTTTAAGGATTAAGTGGCCTTTACTTATAGACTGTAATGTAGGGTATATGTTTAAACTGTGTGATTCAGTGACAAAATTAATTTAGTAAAAGTGTATTGTCACTTCATGATGGAAATTAATCATAAGAATTGAAAGAATTACAATTTTCATAAATTCTACTAGTGCTTACAATTAAATTATTTTAGGATGATGAGTTTGAAATATACAGTAAAATTTCAGTTATCCAGCTTAAATAATGCCGCTGATTAGAAATTTAAATTTGGTAAATCTTCTTTAGTAAAATTCATATTTGCATAAGTGACATCATTATTTCTACTTGTAAATAATACACATTTTTATACTATTTCCACTTTTAATGAATTTAAATAACAATAATTATGACCGGTTTTATTTCTGTTGAGATCTTTAATTTATTAAATTCCACTAAAATAATATATACATAATTATGTATATTCATCGTCCAGATGAAGATAGGTTTGTGTTTTCGTTGGGTGACAAGATAAAATAATTTAAAAAAAAGTAAAGCTATAGGTAGAGGGCCTTATGCAACTATTTGGTAGTCAGGCCTGTCCCATGCAAAGCAATTGTTTGATTACTATAGTTACAATAATCTATAAGTAATACTGGCTGTTCAATGTTAATGCAGTTGCAATAGTAAAAATTATGTGAAAATGTAAATATTCTTTCAAACGTTGACAAAAACTTAAGAAATGTTCAGAAAATATTTATTCTAGACAGAAAATAATTGATTTTATATACAAAAATAACATAAGTAAGTGAAATAAGTAAAAATGTTATTGTATCAATGATCATCATCTAATCCTTTATCAATCCACTGGTGAAGGCATCCTTCAATGAATGCAAATTGTACCAATATGAGGAGATAATTATATCATATTAGTAACATAAATCTTTATATAATTGATTATAAAGAATATTAAAATAACAGATTATCTGCTTGACTCATATGAGTCAGTAAGATGTCTAAAGGTTATTTGTCAGCAAACCAAATAAATTTAAATACTTTTTATTTATCTTATCAATGATAATTTTATCATACAAAAATATTAATTGTTAAAATTTTAAATAAGTACAAGGTTGCTGCACAGGATGACTTATCCTGTTAAACAATACTTGTACCCGTCAGGACATATTCTGTGGTTACAGGGTCGAGCGAGACATCTTCCGCACCTATCTCTTACAAGATCAACCTGACTTGAACTCCTCAGGTGTGATCTTCATGTGTATATATGTAGAGGAATAAAAATGCAGTTCTTTTTAATCCTTTATTTTGATCATGTAGATACATCATCATAGATCATTAAATATCATGTATACACCAATATAAAAACATTAAAATTCTAAATCTAACCTTATGCAATGACTAGTATATGTTGTTTGCATAGGACAAAATGTAAAAGGAGGTTAAATTCAAATAAAATTGTGTTGCCAGGTCCAGAGTGCAAAATTTCAGGATGTAAAGTTAAAATAATCAGGATTTGGTTTTAAAATCGGGACAGCCACATAATTAATTTTATTGAGTAACAACTTTGAATATTTTTGATTTCACCAGTTTTACTGGTAAATGCGACAATACTACACTCGATCCACGTTGAATTGGGATATGTCACCTGGCAATGTTGCATAGAATTCATACATTAATGACCAAATAAATATTTGGCACATTGGAAAGTATAAAATCTGTGTGGTTGTACACACTTTATATGGCTACAACTAGCATGTATATATTGATTATTATATTTATAATCCTAAATTAAATACTATAAGTAAAAGGTCGAAATTGTAAGTTATCAACATAACGCCCAAAATGTATTATTGTTCAATTACAAAGTTTATATTTAATATTTTTTGCAAATTATAATATAATGGTAATGTTACTAGGTCAAAACAATCAGTTTATTGTACTTAACATAAAATTCTAAACTGAAATTATTTCACTTAAATTATATATTATGATCTCCTATAAAAAATAAACCTGTCTAGTTATTTATGTGTTTCACTACTTTAGGTAAGCCTACCAAAATATTGAGCTTGAATTCGATAACAAACATTTCTTAATTCTGGCCACTGTATAATAAAGACATCAGCAAAAAATTGCATTATCTTTCCAGATAAAGATAATGATCTTACTCTGCATACACTCTCAATAAAAACAATACGACAATCAATTATAAATAAACATCTGAGAAGAAATGCTACTAAACAAATGGGCACACATGTGCCAGGACCGTTGGACAAGACAATATTAGGCTTAAATTTGAAAACTATTGGAAAAGAATACCAAGTGGCTCGTAAAGTAGAGAATACAGATGTAAAATACGATTGATTAACGTTCCGGCTTCGAGGAATGTGCTTAATTTCAAAGTTTCTCCATTTTTCTTCAAACATACGAATTTTCACTTCACTGCTCATATCATTGTCTGCTATGACGTACAACTTCGGGTGATATCTCGAAGCATTTAAGGTTCCAACTATTCTCATCATTTCTGTTGTGTGCCCACCGGATCCAATGCATATTAGCGTTTTCAATGTTGTATCTCTTTTGACTTCACATTTGCCCAAAAGTATCTTGTACATTAGGAAGAGGAATCGAGCACTAAACAGTATAATTACTATTAATAAAAAATACTCAATCATTTTGTTAATGTATGCCGATATATCACTATATAAAAAGAAGTGAAGAAAAAATAATACTAGGTATTTACTCTGAACTATTCAACTTGACATATAAGTCCTATCCAATCGTAGACAGAGAATTGTATTCTCTGTCGTATCCAATCAATATCGAATGCATAGCAACTGTCATTGTTCAGCGGTTGCTATACACATTTTTTTTTTTCACATTATCTCTACGTCTGCCGAAGCTGTGCAATGCCGTTAACTAATAACTTAATATCCGCTAATTTTGTTTGTTTAGAACTAGACCATTATATTAAATGTGGAGAGTTACCATGTTTGTCTTTGTTAAAATTGCAATAAATTGTTATAATCATCAGTAAACACTTTGTGACTCGCACCGTCACTGTTTCCGAAAACTGAACTGCCGATGCATAAATATGTATTTTTACCGTGTAAATTTTTTATACCGTTTTATAAGTCATATATTTTTCATAACGTTATTGTCATGTATAAAGATAGACAACATAAAGTTAAATTGATAAATATTGTAAAAGTTAGATTTAACGTGAATGAGGCTGTATGTATTCGATTCTTACTTGCATACATTAAAATGTTAATTAAAGATCTATATCAGCTATATGTCACAACATAGAGGTGCTGAAAAGTGAAAATTGAAAAATCGAAAATTTCAATGAAAGTTTAAATAATGTGACCACTTATTTGTTGAATGTTGATGAACACTAACATTTCGTATAATAAACCTATAAAAATTGTCTCATTTATAACGTTTTAGTTAAATTCACTAAGACAAAATGAAGTTTTTTAATTTCATAAGTTCAAGTATTTTTCAAATATTTTCTTTAGTTTTTGTAATTGGTTATCTTCTTGGTTGTCTTAATATTTATTTTAGTGATAAAAACAATTACTGCGCAATGACATATATGTTCGAATATCCCCAGTTTGTTGTAAGTAGCGCCTTTTTATTTTTAAATTGACTTATATTTTTATTTCATGGTCAAGTCGCAAGTTCAGCCAGGAGTCAAATGTTTTGTTTCTTTTTCAGCATATTTCGCTAGAGGATAATAAAATATCTCCCCAATATGGGCTTTATGCCTACAGTGAAGGCAGATTTACAGAAAGAGCTAGAAAGATGTGGTACATATTTGTCATATGTTATAAGTTTTTCTGTCTTTAGTCAAATTTTAGTGTATTGATTGAAATTGTTTTAATGGAATGAATGTTATAGGTTTGATGGAATTCCTGTTTTATTTTTACCTGGCAATTCTGGAAGTCATATGCAAGCTCGATCACTAGCGTCTGTTGCATTAAGGAAAGCACTATCGAGAGATTACGGGTTTCATTTTGATTATTTTACAAGTAAGTCAAAGAATATAGAAACTGTTGACTTAATTTTGAATATTATTTTAGAATAACTACAGTTTCATAATTTTAGTTAATAATTTAATTTATTTTTAGTCAGTTATAATGAAGAGCTGTCTGGTTTATATGGAGGAGTGCTGCAGAGTCAAACTGAGTTTGCTGCGGCTTGTGTGTCAAAAATACTTAGTCTATACAAAAGTAATAAATATACAAAAACAGTTCCCTCGTCTGTTATTGTCATCGGACATTCAATGGTAATGTATAATTTAATTATTTTTCTAGTGCACTTATTACAATAAATACTTAATTTGCACATTACTGTCAAGATTGCAGATGCCAAAGTACTTTAAATATCCAATATTTAATTATTTCATTGATAGAACATTGTATTGCACTACAATTGAACCTTATAATGGCACCTGTAATTGTAGCATTGTATGAAAGAAGACAGGAGTTTTAGTATGAGATAGTGCCACACTGGCCGGCACAACTGGGGAGGTACATCTTGCTTACATGAGACCGGCGTAAAGTGACAGCTGTGCTGTTGCGTTTTGTCTGGTGTGAAAGTAGCCAGTGGCCCATGCAGGTGGGAGGAGAACGGAGGGCAGCGCGTGTGTATAGTCTCTATGTGGATGTCTATGGGCATCGATATTCATGAAAGGGGCTCCGATTACTTGTTTGCCCCCTTATTCCATAAAAAAATGAAGATGCTGGTACAATTTTTTTTGCAAGTTTATTATAATCAATCTAATAATATTATTTCTAATATACTAATCTAATAGTAAGGCTATATCAACACTTAACAACCCACCTTTATTCAATATTTACTGACTACAATATGTTGGCCGATTAGGGAGATGGGGTGAAGAACAATGCACCAGCATAACTTTAGACCATGCAGATGTTAATGGGCATAAGAAGTTATGAAAGGGCTCTGATTGATTTATTATTTTTGCTATACGAACATATTATCATCACAAGTATTATTGCTTTTATATTTTCCTAAGTATATTACCTACTTCATTTATAATTGTTACAGCAAGTATTTTATTAAAAACACTATCAAACAACTTATAATTTGATAAGATATAGTTTGTTTGCACACAATATCGTTCAACTATGTTATCTTTTAGTTATGTATCTAGTTTATATTACTGATAATTGAAACTTTATTACTACATTCAGTGATTATTATAACTTAGTGCCAATGCACTAGGTGCTCTCATAAAATTATTTTTTCATTAATATGAGACAATATTGTTTTTTATAGTATACAATAGTTGACTGAAACTAGCAGTATTAGCCTTATTGTTTAAGACTAGGGATGATTCACTCTTAAAAACACAACATAAAGCTTACATTTGCATACTATACATTTAGTTGAGGTGGAGTGGAGTCGGCGTCGTGTCGATAATACATACAAGGTGAGGCACTAAATGAACCTACGTGTACTATAAGTGCCTACTGTTATTCCGACACTATAAAAAAAACGTTTGTGAGAAGTATACGAAAATACTTTTTTCAAAGAAGTTAAATAACTAAACAATTAAGAAAAAATGCATACATCCTTTGGACTGATCTACACAGCGAGTGGCAACCTCGCACAGGTTAATGATCTGAGCCAGGTGGCCTCACGGTTAGCTGAGATACAGCGTGCAAAAAGTGAGAAAAGCTTTAGAACATTCCTGTGGCTAAATTATTGCCTTGATTGATCTGATTTTTGCTGTGTAGCCTGAAAATGATACACTAAACATGTGGTTTCATTTAATGCCTCTCAGTTTTCTCAACCTTGTATAATGTGCAAATACCTTTAAAATAATCGTCCGCGCCATCGGGAGAGATTAGCAACAAATAAAAATTAATAAACCATTAAATGTCAATAACGTTTACGCTACTTGTAAACAATTTTCCTTATCGCTAATAATGTGTTTTTCATACTCGACTGTGTGATTTGAACGATCGGAGCCATTTTCATGACTAATAAATGGTCGACGCCCATTAAAATCCGCATAGAGCTTACACAGATGCGATGCACTACTTTTACTGCCTAGAGTCTCTTAGAACGTTCTCGAACAAACCTTTTGTTTTTAGGGAGGACTGATAGCGAAGCGCCTTTTGGCTTACCCGAAGACAATAAACACGACGAACATTGCTATAACCCTTGCTGCGCCGCTTATGGCGCCGGTGGTAAACTTCGACGCAGCCATGAACGACTATTATATGCTTATGGAGAAAGAGTGGGGGGTGATAAGAGGCGACCCGGAGTTGTTTGAGAAGAAAATTCTCCTCAGCATCGGTTCCGGTCCCAGGGACGTATTGATGCCGGCCGGCCTAACTGCTTCTAATGACAGTTACATCAATACCTTGGTGAGTTTATTCGAGTTAGCGTTTCAAGTGTTTTTGGTGAGTGCACTTTTTTAGACTTTCTTTACTTTTTGGTCATTTCGTCGTATTAGGGTCAACTCAAACCGAAAGAGCGGCGAAGCGCAGCGAAGCGAAGCTACCCGCCCAGTAAGGAAGGCGCGCGGATTCCCGCGACTGCACGGGAAGTCCCTGGAATGCTCCAGAAGTCGCGAGAATTCGATAATAAGTATATAATAAGTATAGTAATGAAAATAAAGTTGAAATTAATATGACACATAAACTGCGCTCCGCTTCGCTGCCCTTCGCCGCTCTTTTGGTGTGAGTTGACCCTTAGGGTGATAGATGACATATTGACAGATTGCATGTAGTAGGTACATACGTAAAGGTAAATTGGTTAAGTTATACATATAAATTGCCTTAATCATACACCTCATTGGTGCCGAAGTCTACCCTTTGCATAACCGACTCAAGTTTAACCGGTTTTTATTACTAATCAATGTGTTTTAGGCCACGTCGATTCCCGGAGTTTGGGTGACTCCGGACCACGTGAGCATGGTGTGGTGCAAACAGCTGGTGATGGTCATCAATAGATTCCTCTTCAGCATAGTGGACACTGTGTCGAACCAGATAACCGAGAACAGTGCGCAGATCGGTCTGAAAGCTAGGCAGTATTTTAAGGTGTGTATATGATAAATATTTTTTTTATAGCTGAAGGGGAAAAGACCCATATTTATGTTTGCTGATACCTGTAGGCATCCGCATAGATGTTGTTCCATGTGTGATGAAGTGCCATGAATTTAATGTGAATAGTATTTTATACACTAAGTGGAACAATAAGTCGGGAGTCTTTTCTCATAAACTTCTGCATACAGTTTTTGTTGCTCACCTTCCTCCTTCCCATATGAGCCAATTAGGCTGTATTGAAGCATGCCTCTTATTAGATGTACTAAAATCAATAGACGATGTGCCGAAGCAGCGTCGTAATGCAGCACGGCACTACCTCTTATTAGGTTTAGTTGGGTTAGTAACATCGGATTTCATCGTTGACGCAGAAGAGTGCAACATAAGCCGATCTAATCCGATTTATAACACCAATCACCCCTCGCGATGTCTGTGCTGCACCTTTGACGTTTGTATGAATGACAGCCTAGGACAGCTGACGATGGGCTAACCAATTGGCAAATGCAGCCAGCTCTCGTTTGACCAATCGCGTATGAGAATTTCTCGTGCAAAAATATTGCCTGCTGATTGGCTGGAATATTTTCGCGCCTTTCAAAAAATTGTATTCTACGCAGGTATATCGGTGTAACTTATTTCTGTGGTACTACTATGCATATGTAAATTTTTATGTCCTCGGTTACAAAGTGAATGGCTTGACGGAGTTTTATATGTCTATGTAGTGTTGTTATTCATCGTATTAACATTAGCGATACGAGCACTTAAAATATATTGTAGGATTACCGATGATAAACTGGAGTTAGCTAGACCGTCTATAAAACTGATACCGCCTGAGCTTAGCTGATTTGCCTGCTTGATAAAACATAATATGTAATATGTGTGTATACAGGGTTAGTTTTTGGTCACCGGCCAAATGTGCGGCAGCTGTGCTGTCGTGTTTCGTGCGGTGTGTAAGTAGCCGGTGGCCTATGGAGGTAGGAGGAGAAAGGGGGGCAGCGCATCTGTATAGTCTCTATGCAGATGTCTATGGGCGTCGGTAGTCATGAAAATGGCTACAACTGCTCGATTGCCCCCCTATAGCATAAAAAAAAATCAGATTTGGTGCAGAATCGATAATACATTCGATTTATGAAATAAAATAAATAATATAAAAAATATTTTTGTCCCGTACGAAAATAAATACCTTGTGGGTAACATAATTGATCATTGCGGCCGCACGCAGTGGATACGAAACTCAATCAGCTGTTGAGGTCAACACACTCTTCGGGTGCTAATGCGCGTAGGTATATTTACGGACCGTTTGAAATCGATGTTTATGTAACAAAATATTACAAATAAGACGATATAATTAAAACATACCCTTGAAATGTTTATTTCCTTATTTTTAAATATGGCCGGTGACCAAAAACTAACCCTGTATATACACAAACACACACACACACACACACACACACATTGGACTTATCAATATCGTTTAGTACTAAAATTTCTGTGGCTTCTCTCATATAATCACTATGCAACTTGTGAATATTGAGATAATGTTGTAGGCGAACGGCTCATCGGTTTTGAAGCATGAGAGACAGGTGGTTCCGATGGTGGCTGACGCGTTTTGGTACGAGGATAATAGGCGCCAGTACCAGATAGCGCGTCCGGAAATAGACAGGTAAACTAACTATATTTGTAAAAAAAAAATATAGTTTAGGGAGTCAAACGACCACTCGGAGTCATTTTCATGACTACCGACGCCCATAGACATACGCATAGAGGCTACACAGATGCGCCGCCCTCATTTCTCCTCCCACCTCCATAGGCCACCAAGCATCAAATCAGCGGCATGTTATTTTAGAACAAGCAAGGGATGCTTGCTAAATAATGATGTAATTAAACTATTTTAACAGATTTTATCGCGGTCTACTTAAGTATATTACAATCCTGACGTTTCAACGTCAATTATTGTTATAGTATAGGAGGCAAACGAGCATTTGGGTCACCTGATGTAAAGTGATCACCAACGCCCACAGACATCCGTAACACCAGATGTCTAACAGATGCGTTGCCGACCTTTGACGAAAGAATAAGCTCTTTTCTTGAAGATCCCTAGGTCGTATCGGTCCGGAAATAATGATTGGCCGTGCTACCATGAAGTTGGGAATACATATAAGTTACCATTAAGTACCATTACCAGTTAACCGAAAACAGTTCACAAATCGCTCTAAAAGTTAGACAGGAATTACTTTACTTTGAATAACTCCTCACCAGGAAATCTGTCTCAGCTTCTGAAACGTTGGTATTGTAAAATACTTAAATAAATTGCGATAAAATCAGTTAAATAGTTTTTATATTTTTAATATTTTATTTATATAAATATTTTTTTTATAAGTACGTTTTCTTACAAAGTGTAACGTGTAATTAGCGTAAAAATCATTTTTGAATCAATTTAGAAAAGAAAATAATTTTGCAATTAATACCTTAAAAGGCCAATTACATAAATTTAAGATAACATTACAAAAAAAATCTTTTTTATTTATCGCGAAATGGACAAACGAACAGTTAGCCATGTGATGATCTTTAGCAAAGTTGTTATTCATGAGTCCACAAAAAATCCTAACTCAGAAAGAGTTATGGTTTTGAAAGCTAAAATAGGGGGGTCAAGTTTATTTATTACTAGCGGAAGCCCGTAACTTCGTTTACGCGAATTCGTATTTTTTCCAAAGTCGGGTAAAAAGTAGCCTATAGCTTTCCTCGCCACATGGACTGACTTATACTGAAAGAACTTTTCAAATCGGACCAGTAGTTCCAGAGATTAGCGCGTTCAAACAAACAAACTCTTCAGCTTTATATTATTAGTATAGATGTGTCTCGAGTTAAACCGGGGGGCATACCGCAATGAATTTCATTTGTTCGCATCCCGCTCTTGTGGATGCCCCATGGCTGTAGCCCTATCTGCCCTGATTCCGGCCCTGCTTTGATGCCGTGGAGTAAACGTTTGTCTCACATTGGCGTATATCCAGACTTTGAGGAAATCACAGTTATTATTTTAGGATGTTGCGTTACATCATTATGTTCTATTTTAGTGATGCAGCCACATAATGACTAAAACGGATGTGTTTCGTGTAGATGACCGATACTGCTACAAATAGACTACATTTGTGAACGTGAAAAAATGTGTTGAAACAATTTAGCTTCTTGACAAAATTGTTTCACAGAGACAATTGTTACTATTACTGTTATAGTTGCATGTTTTAAAGGTAGTAAGAGTAGCATAGCGGCCGAATTGGGCCAGTACGAACGGAGAGGTACATCACTTGGCCCTGACATGATACCACAAGTAACGACTGCTTCGCAGCGGTAAAAACATATTTTTACCGTACTCTCGCGTTTCCTGCGGTTTGAGAGTTTCTGGTGGCTCATTGAAGGGGTGGAGGAGAGGATACGCATCTCATTCACTCCACATAGACGATTACAGAACACTGCTCTTGCCAACGAGCACTATCTGCTATCGAACATGTTACGATGATTCGACCATTATAATAGAATAGAATCCTGATCCCTGGTCCCAACACTCCAATGGAGCGCGCCACACCGGTCGACGTAATCCACGCCGCCATCTGCTGATTCCGAGGGATGGGTGGAGGATCTCCCAGCTGAGCTGCTCTTAGTCTGGCCCCAAGCCTGTCCCCACCGGACAGGCATGGCTTTATTTAATGTTGTAGGAACATTGAATGAAATATTGAGATAGTTCGTATTTATTATTTACTATTTATAATATACTAACTGTGCCCCGCGGTTTCACACGCGTTTAATTTATAAGAAATCCATATAAACTTCAACACCCTATTGCACCCCTTAGGGGTTGAATTTCTAAAAATCTATCTTATTGGATGCCTAAGTTATAACATGCTGCATGCCAAATTTCAGCCCGATCCGTCCAGTGGTTTGGACTGTGCGTTGATAGATCACTATGTCACCTTTGAGTTTTATATATGTAGATTTATATCACTATAGGTTATACCTATAAAACTAGCACGGGGTATCAAGGTTCTGTGCCGACGGGACTATCGTTCAGCTTACGTCTGAAGTCTAAGCGTCTGTGCTAACTTGACAGTTATTCATGTGTGCAACCCCGGCCCCGTAGGGGTCGGTACCTCTCGCCCCGAACCAATTCTTGTCGCCTGGCTTGAATTACACACTGTTCTCCGACGAAGCTTTATTGGACTTATCTTTGAGTCATGAAAAAAATATGACTTGGAAACCAATTAAAGAAACTACAACAAACAGTTTATGACTAAATTAGCGAAAGTGAGTTCTGCAAGCTTCAACACCACAATATGCGTTCTATCACTTCTACCCAATACTAACTACATAAACATGAAAAATATTTCAATTTTGACATTGCATATTCGACAGGATATCCTTATAGCTAAATATTTTATTTGAATAACTTTACTATTCACACGTGCATGCATATTATGTACTAGCTGCGCATCGCGGTTACACTTGCGTAAAATACCAACCGTTATTTCTGGGATGGAAGTAGTTTCATGCAATTAAACCAAATCCGCTGAATATTTTGTGTAAAATAAAGAGAAACATAAGTTACAAACTTTCTCATCTAAACAGAACAAGTGTGAAAGTTTGAATATATTCTCACATTAGACATCATCTACACAGAAGTTCACATCCTAGATCCATGTGATAGAGCAAAAGTCTACCAAGAAACCAAGAGTCCTACTTTTTATGTAGGGCCTTGTAGAATTAGAAACATGAACCCATCTAGGGGCGACAGAATGATTATCCCGTCTGTCAACTCTAGATAGGTGA
>LUGF01057300.1:100620-117091 GCA_001625245.1 Calycopis cecrops | reverse complement strand
GCTGCATCTCGATACACTTGGCTCTCACTAGAGATGAAATCACGAGATGTATCATTATTTCACATAAGTTATAAAGTATAAGAAGTGACAGGTAGTGGAATGCTGCATCTCGATACACATGACTCTCACTAGAGATGAAATCACGAGATGTATCATTATTTCACATAAGTTATAAAGTATAAGAAGTGACAGGTAGTGGAATGCTGCATCTCGATACAAATGGCTCTCACTAGAGATGAAATCACGAGATGTATCATTATTTCACGTAAGTTAGAAAGTATAAGAAGTGAGAGGTAGTGGAATGCTGCATCTCGATACAAATGGCTCTCACTAGAGATGAAATCACGTGATGTATCATTATTTCACGTAAGTTATAAAGTATAAGAAGTGACAGGTAGTGAAATGCTGCATCTCGATACAAATGGCTCTCACTAGAGATGAAATCACGAGATGTATCATTATTTCACGTAAGTTAGAAAGTATAAGAAGTGACAGGTAGTGGAATGCTGCATCTCGATACAAATGGCTCTCACTAGAGATGAAATCACGAGATGTATCATTATTTCACGTAAGTTAGAAAGTATAAGAAGTGAGAGGTAGTGGAATGCTGCATCTCGATTAATACACATGTATATAGAAGTGGACATTTGTGTATAGAAGTGGCGGCAATCGAAGCCATTTGGTCATGGTATTACCTACGCCCTTTAACATTCGCATAAACTGACATGTTACCCTCCTTCACCATACCCCCAATGGGTCACAGGCTGCTCACGAATCACACGTAACGCATAGCTTTCACTTCACGGCTTTTTGTTAGCTAACGATTCTATAAACAGCTTATGAACAATTCCATATGGGTGGCGCTTCTTCTCGAGCAATAAATTAAAATTTACAATTTCTCTTCTCTCTCTTTTTAGTATTCCTATAACAATAAACATCTCCATTTTTTTGCAGACATTTGAAGCGGTCGCCGATGAAGCTCCGCCTCTTCAAAAGCAACCCCAATGCCACCCAGGGTCTAGAACTGACTGATAAAGTTAAGGTCATCTTGCTATTAGACCCTCAGTGTACTTTTAAAGTAAGGTGAGTTTGCTTGTATTATAACGTTGAGTACTTCCTAAATCCTAATCCTTTATTAATATAGATTATACTTTATAACCAACAACGATAAAATGGATTAAAGTTTATATATGCGTGCCCGAAGTGGCGGGAGTGAATCTACTAATGTTATAAATGTTAGTTTAGTTTTAGTAGTACAATAATCACACATAGGACGAGGTCAATGGAAGTTTTCATTCAAATTCAAAATTAAAATTCTATTTAAGTTAAATTTTTTTGTATTTAAAAAATAAATATCATATGACATGTTATGTCATTGTTACTACGGTAACTAAAATCAATAATCATGTTTTACTTCAGTTGTGTGGTCTAAAGCACACACTTTATACTTAGTTCAAGATTACCGACGCAAATAGACATCCGCATAGAGGGCCATGAATGTTTGTTATTCTTTCACGCATAAACTAATAAAGATGTAGTTATGTATGTACATATGAATTATAATCTGTAATATTATAAAAATATTTTTTAAATTCAAAATATTTTACGAAATTTTTTTTTTATTTGATAAATTGTTTGTTGCCAGCATCTCACAGTCCTGGTACCAAACGCTCGCACAGATGGCGCGCAACTACACGCCACTACTCGTTCCGTACGTGGCGGCCATTGTTCTGCTGGCGGCGCGGAGCATTCTCCTGTACCTGAAGGAGCATGGGTCCTGTCTCTCCATGCACTCTGCGCTCGGCAGTGACGGAGTCAAGCCGTATTATGTGCTGCTGTTCGGTAGATTGGGAGTTACCGGGTTAATGTAAGTTTTTAAGGGGACATTTAACAGAGAGGAGTGAAGAGGAGAGGCCTTTGCCCAGCACCGGCACACGAGGCTTTAATTTGTTTTGTAGTATCATTATACTACACGAACGAGCAGTTGATGCCATTTTCATGACTGCCGATGCCCTACATGGAGTTTATACAGATACGTCCCTCGTACCTCCCACCTCCATGGACCACCTGCTACTCACACACCACACTAAACGCGACAGCACAATTGTCACTTTCACACGCTACGTGCATGAATGCCTGGCACGCACGAGGCTGAAAATAATAGCAATAAGGGAGCAAATTATGGCCTTTTGTGGACTAGTCTCCCATAGACAAAGACCTCAATGGCCAACTCTAGTATCAGCGATCCAGTTTATACAGATCAGTGGAATTCGCAGGACGATCCCGTACGTATCGATGCTCCTTGAGACGGCCAGCTGGCGGCATCTCGAGCTGCAGTACTTCGCCCGGTCACTGCTCTCGCTGCCGCTTTACATGACGGCGCTGGGAGTGCTGAATATAGCGGCGGCCGCCGTGCTGGTTGTCATGGTTACCTCCTCCCAGATAGCGCATCGGCTACTGTTTAGGTGAGGATTGAAGTGGAAAAATAGATTAGGACAAGAGCAAATATTATATTAGCCAAATATTATATTATTATATATCTTTTTAATAAATATTAATATAGCCTTTGCAATATATACATAAGTGGAGCAACGCTTAGTCGTTGTGCCACTTCTTGTGTGCTACTAAATACGGGTAATTGTTACTTGATAGTCTAAAGTTTTCACTTCTATTTGAACAAGAGCCCCGTGAAGTGTCTATGTCTATGTTCAACTTACACCTGCTGAAAGCTAAAATTGAGAAAAGTCACCTAAAGAGCATGAGGTAACGCGATAATTTAGCTGCTCGTCAGTACACCTCCTGTCTGCTCTGAATACTTCAGAGCAATTTATATTATATTTCTTAAATTCTTGTCAATAAATGTATACCAAAATAAACCCGTAAGCAATTCACATTTCTTGTATTCTTCTGTACGTATTAACTATCCAGATATATAGAGATCACTGAATGTATACCAATATAAACTCACAAACACTTCACATTCCTTAATTATATACATATTAGCTATCCATTTATATAGAGATTAATGAATTTATTCCAATATAAATACTCTGGATTGTACGACGGGGAGGCGTCGACGACGGTATAATTCTTTTGTACGTATTTACTATCCAGATAATATAGAGATCATGAATTTATCCCAATATGGCAGGATCATATGGCGGGGAGGCGGTGGCGGCGGCTTGGCCGAGCGCATCTCGTCGGGCCTGCAGCGCGTGCCGGTGGTGGTCAGCTGCGGGATGCTGTGCGCCGCGCCGCTCAGCTGCGGCGCCGCGTCGCTCGTCGCCGGCGCTGCGTTTTACGCCTTCATGGTACTGCGCCTTGAATCAGGGGTTCCCACTCTTTTTCAGCGGCGCAGTTTCATGTTTAGTATTTTGTCACGCCGCCCTACCCAAGCTATTTATTTGAAATAGAAACAGTCGCAAGATATAGGTATCATTTTTTTTTTGTAAAGCAGGGGAATATATTTACGTACGCTACTCAGGAGCCCAGGTGGCTTAACCGGGTACAGTGTCGGGTCGGGGTAGAGAGGAAAATTAAAAAATCCGCAGTGTGAAATTGTATTGCTTTTTATTACAAAAGCATTGAAACAAAAATCAACATCTACTCATGGCGCCCCTCTTTACTCACTACGGCGCAGCAGGACTCCGCATCGCACACTTTGGGTACCCCTCCCTTAAATACTAAACTAAAGCCATAAAATAGGCTAGTATATTTTTAGTTTACGTGAATATTACTCTTATAATCTTCTTAATAACTTAATCCCTTAGGGGTGGAATTTTTAATAATCCTTTCGTAGTGCTCACTCACATACAACAACAAATTTTTATTTGTTGTTTATAACGCTAGTTCTGCCGACGATACCTTCATATGCCAATCTGGTTTACGGCATCCCATTCATGAAGAAAATAACATCCATTGATGAATCCTAATAATTTTAGGGGAATTTGTATTGGAAGAAATTAAATTATTATTTTATTTTTTGCAGCTTTCAAAGATGTACGAGGAATACCTGGAAGATTACGTATATAAGTTAATGTCTAAAATTGGCAGTAGAATATGTCGAATGTTTAAATCGAAGCCCAAGGAAAAAGACACAAGTAAAGAAATCTCAACCGCTGACACAAAGGATCTCAAAGCCATAGACAATAAAGAAAACTCGGATAATAATGAAGCCATTGACAAGGAGCTACGTGATAAGGATGTAAAAGCTATTGACGATAAAAAAGATAATAAAACTGGAGATGCAGAGGTTACAGACCAGGAACAAGATACAGATAACAAAGATGTGGCTACTCCAGCTGACAAGAAATGTGATAATGTTGAAGAGCATGAAATTGACGAAGATCTGAATAATTTAAATTTCCACATGATGTTGTTTTTCTTGTGGATGTGTGTGACCATTGTTAACATACCCGCTTTATTGACGTGGGCTAGGAATTTCAAGTAAGCTTACTTTTACAATAAGTAACTAACACATCTTTGTGAGTGGTAATACCATAGTGCATTGCAGACGAATTGAATCGACATGACAGGGTAGGTCATGCCGATCGAATCCTTGCAATCCATGTGGTGAGTACTATAGTATACCACCGTAAAGTGACAGCTGTCACGTTTCGTGCAATTTGTGAATTTCCAGTGACCGATTGGAGAGGATTATGCAATGTTGTTAATAGTTATATCAATATGGTATTGCAAAACTATGAATGCTTGTGAGGTAAGCAAGCAGTCACAGCTTTTTGATTACACTATATAAAAAACTAGCGGACTCCCGCAACTTTATTTACGTGAATCCGATTTTTTACCGCAGTTCTTTAAAAAGTCTATAGGCTTCCTCGCTAAATGAACTAACTAACACTAAAAGAATTTTTCAAATCGGACTAGTAGTTCCAGAGATTAACGCTTCAAACAAACAAACTCTTCAGCTTTATGTTATTAGTATAGATTTAAACAGAAGATCCTAACAAATAGGGTTCTCCCTATTACAAATACATACATAGTTTGTGAATCCATCTTGCTGCTCAAATGAATACATAATAATTTAAACAAATGATGTGGCAGGAGATTAGTAAATTACACAAAAAGTATTTGTGTAAGTTATGGATCCATCTTCTGCTTTTTTACAGTAGCAGGGGTCTTTGCATTCATAATTTTTTTTTTTGGAATGGGGGGCAAACGAGCAGTCGGAGCCATTCTCATGACTACCGACGCCCATAGACATCCATATAAAAACTACACAGATACGCTGCCCTCCTTTCTACTTCCACTTCTATAGACCACCGGCTACTTACACACCGCACGAAACGCGACAACACAGCTGTCACTTCACGCCGGTCTCGTGTAAGCGAGAGGGGCCCAATTCGGCTGCATGCAAGCATGCAGTGTGGCTCTTACTCATAAAGGACACCAATGTATTTTCCATAAAAAGACAGTTTTTTTATAGTATAAGGGGGCAACAAGCAATCGTTTTTTATTTTATAATTGTTTAGAAATTCACTGATCATATCACATGATAATAATGGTTAATTAGCTATTATATTTTTTTATCAGAATATGTCCTTCCCATCTGCAGAAGAGGTGTCAGGTGTCTTAGTAAAATTCCTGTTATTTCAGATACAGCATGGTGTTAAAGCCTGATACGTCATATTACACAGGCCTAGTTATGTCTGCCTGTTCAGGTATTGTGTGGCAAATGAATGGACCTAAGAAATATGGGTAAGTAATTCATTCACATTATTGTAAATTGATGAATTGATAAAGTATTGTTTCATCATCCTGTTATAATATTATAAATGCGAAAGTTTGCATGTTTGTTCCTCCTTCACCAAAAACTGCTGAACCGATTTTTATGAAATTTGGCACATACATAGAGAGTAACTTGGATTAACATAGGACAGTTTTTATGCCGAAAAAATGTTCAACGGGATGCCATGGGATGATTTGCCATGATATCGAAATGTACGCGGGTGGAATGGCGGGGTGCAGCTTGTACACTCATGTATTTTGAACAATCACTGAGTCATAAAACATATATATTTTATGCTCAGACACATTATTAGGTGACCACCTAAAACTACTGTTAGGAAATTATTGCATGTAGCTTCATTGGGCCAAGAACCAAGCCATACTCCATGTATTCATGAGGCCGAACTGGACCGACATAATTTAGGCCTAGTACCTCACACAATACCGGCTTAGTACCAGTTGTGCTGTTGTGTTTCATGCAGTGTGTTAGAAGCCGATGGCCGAGGAAGGTGAAAGGAGGGTCCCAAATCTTTATAACCTCTCTGTGAATGGGTGTCGATAGTTATGAAAATAGATTGTTTGCCCCCATATCCTATTAAAAAGAACACTTCTTTTTTTAAAGTAATTATTATTGTTATAAAATTTTAATACCATTTTAATCGTTTTAGGAAATACTATGATACTGTGTGCTCTCTACTATTTGTGATGGCTGTCATACTTCTCGTACTCGGACCGTTTTCATTGTCTGTTGTAAATTATGGAATAACATTTGTATTTGCCGTGATAACAATACAACAGCTGTATGACGGTGGAAACCCAATAACACCAAACGAACCGGAACATGTAGATCCCCAAGAAAACCAGGATGAGAAGACTGCAGAAGATGAAGATAGAGATTCAAAAGAAGAAAAAACAGATGACAAACCTAATGAGGCTTCCAATGAAGACGACAAAAAGGAGAATTGTGATGTGTGCAGTGAAAGTAAAATATATAATATGTATAAAAATCTGAGGGATAAACTCAGTTTTGGAGATAATTCTTAGATTTATAATTATTTGTATACTACTGCCCCATTATATGCCGGTGGCCTAATAATTCTATGTATTTACTCATCTCAATATAAATATAATGTGATATCTTTATTAATATCATATATTTTTCTGGTATTCTAATAATACCAATCTACCTATTAAAACGATATTATTTTCACTACTGTTTTATATTTTTGTATCATTTACATTAAATGTACTAATTATATTCATTACCTAATATTGCCTAAGTAATGCCCACCTCTCTAATGTGATGAATATTTTTGCATATTTTCTATTATATATAACATTAAATTTGATACCCAAAGCATATATATTTTAGATATAGGTATACTATAAGTTTCTAAAACTTACATCCCTTTTGATAAATACTAAAGTTAAGTAAATTAATCTAGTCAAAAGTGACTTCTAAGGACTCTATGCAAACCTATAGGTTGTATGTATTGATATTTTTTTATTACAGTAGACCATATGAGAGTAGCCTATTTTATAAGTCCAAGCTTCAAAATAAAGCACAAAACTAGACTTAGCTTTATGAATTTATTAAACTAGGAACAATCTGATATTTCATTGGTTAATTACTAATTATCCTACGTAGTTTTATATAACCTTTACTGAATAATAAGTAATAATCGAATTATCTAGTCAGAAGTGATTTCTAATAAGTATCTCAGTTGCTCTGTGTACAACCCAATGATTAAATGTGTACTATGTGTATTAATGTAATTTGAACATTTTAAAAATTAAAAACAAATTAGAAATTATTTTTTTTTATTTTTAGTTATAAGAACAACCAAAAGAACCTTATTACGAACTTTACAGATCAAATTTAACTATTATAGTTAGACACGTCATTAGAAGAACATCTCACATTCATTTCTTTCCTTTCTTTCCTGCAGGCTTTTCTTCTTTATTCTTAGGATTCTGCCAATTCAGTGGGTTTCTTCTGTACATTGGCCAAGGTGGCAAAGTCAAAATAGCTGCTAATAGAAATCCAGCACCCAAAATGTACACCGACTGAGAAAATTGCTGTACAATATAACCCCAAATGAATCCTACGATACTGAATAATGTTATAATGGCACGATATAACTTTTCGGCTTTAGCTTGTCCGACATAATCAATGTGCGTAGGAATAGATGAAAAGAAATCCATTGTGTATAAATCTCCAAAATGATTAAATTTGTACGGAACTTTCTGAATTGCAACGAATCAAAACAATTTATTGTGACTTGTCAAAGGAAACTAAAAAAATTGAAAGAGTTTACACGTCAGTGCTATAAGGTATACACCTTCTTCTTTTTTATTTCAATTTTAAACCGTAGTTTTAAACTATTAAATTTATATGGATGTAAAAGTGTGTCAAAATGGCTTCGATTGCTCGTTTCTTTAAATACTCTACAAATTGCTATAAAATGATATTTTCAAAACATTTTTTTTGTTTCTTTAGTAATTTTTATTTAGTCCTAATGTTAATGTTTTTACCATTATTTAAGCATCATACGCTAAAAGCTTTTTTTTATTTTATCAATAATTGAGGTCACTTTTATGTAAATAATTAATGTGTTCACATATTTAAGTATTTTTAGGCATAACACTTACATACACGCGAGCAAAACAAGCCCTACTTCCTACTAATATTATAAATGCGAAAGTTTGTATGTTTGTTCAAATAATTATTTGTTACTTCTTTACGTAAAACCTACAGAACCAATTTTCATGAAATTTGGCACACACATAGAGGATAACAGTTTTCATCACGAAAAAATGTTCTTATGGGATGCCATGGGATGATTTTCTATTTTATTGAAATTTACGAGGGTGAAACGGCGGGCTTCAGCTAGTAATACATAACGAGCAAACCATATAATAATTCTAAAAGAAAGCGGTCTTCAACTATCGGAGTATTCATTTTTATTTTAATTAGTTTGGTTTTTAATTGCAGTAGCAACATTACATTACTCATTTTTTTCGTTTGATCATTTACGACATTATCCGTCAGTCGATTGTCAACATTCAGTACGATCAGACTCATTAGGTTAATTTTACAAAAATTGTTTTATTTTTAAAAAAAGTACAACACTTATAAATTTATTTTACCATGACAACCTTAAAGCAAGTTCCTCTTACATGTGGTGGCCATACAAGACCAGTCGTGCATTTAGATTTTAGTGACGTTACAAACGATGGATATTTTTTGATTTCGGCTTGCAAAGGTAAGTTTCATGATTATTACTTTGATGCCCTTTTGCCTTGGCCCAAATGTAGGTGGAAGTCTTAGAAGTGTGTTTTGGTGTGTTAACATGTAATTTCACTTGACAGATGTTAGACCTCAAGGAAGAATTGAAAGACCTTCACTTTTCCCTTTTCGTTAACTTGATTTATTGCTATGCATTATGTGCATATTTTATGACCTTCTCTCTCCGGACATAAGGAAGCACCTTGAGCTTGCTCGGATATTTCCTCTCGAGTGGTAGCTCGCCTTGATTTCTGATTCACGTATTTTGCGCTTGTTACTTTGACTTACTTATAGGCCCCACACCTATATGTTAATAAGAAATTGCCCTAGAGTTAAGCTTCCTTTGTAGCTTGTTGACATTACACAGATATACTCTGGGTCACCTTGTGCCCCAACAAGGTTTGAGTACTTGACATTAAATTTTCTCAAGCAAGCTGTGTACTTTCAAATTATTTCATAAACAATCGTAATAATAGATAGTATTGTATAATTATAATTTGCATTAAGACAATACAAGATTATTTTGTCAGATGTCAATTACATTTTCTTTAGTTATTATCCTTGTTATTTACATCAGAAACTATAATTAACATCAGAAAATGTAAATAATGATTGTAGTATTTGTTTTTTGTTTTGGCCTTGTGTTGAAATACGTAGGTTACTTTTTCCCATGAGTCTACTGTCATGATAAGGATAATTTAGGTTTAATTTAAGAACACCTTTAATTCTAATAAACATCCTTGGATGTGGTTTTAGAACAGTATATTTATTACTGTTTATTTTATTTCTTACTTTTAAAAGTTATAGGCTACATACCTTTTATTTCTACATTAGTAAATGATTTGTTTTTATATGAATATGTAGTTTTTGTGATAGTAAAGCAGGGTCAAGCAAAAGATTGATATCGGTGCTGCATGTTTTATTTTTTATGTAAATTAAATTATTCAATTTTATAAATAAATAATGATCAGCTCTTGTCATTCTACTGTGGAATACTCAACATAGATTTATAACATATGCCCATGACCATTTGCATAGATAAACTTAAAGTTTTTGTACAATTCATATTATTTTTTTATACAGATGGGAAACCGATGTTAAGACAAGGGGAAACGGGCGATTGGATTGGAACATTTGAGGGTCATAAAGGTGCCGTATGGGGAGTAGCTTTGACACAAAATGCTAATTTAGCTGCTAGTGGCGCAGCAGATTTTACAGGTAAGCTTTTTTTTCACAAACTTTTATTTATTTTTGCTATGTTAGTTCTCTATCTAAATTTGACCCACAAACAGTAGTTGCTTACAAGCAAACATACATTGTAACACTAATTATGTTAGTTGAATGCAAAATTTAATATCGTTTAACAAAACAGAATATCAAAAGTTTTGTTAATTGTTGGAAACAGTAAAACAAAATTACCATTACTGCAATCCAACTGAATCGGGTTGGAATTATCAAAGAGAGAGATGACTCCCATAAAAATATGTGGTGTTTCATATGGTGTTGTGAGTTTGGAGGGATGGAAGGAGACCAACACATTTTCAAAGCAATTTTGAGAATTTTTATGGTGTTGGAGGTCACACTAGGCTCCAAGTGCTTTGTTAATGTTTGCACCTATAATCTAAATAATTATAAAATAAAATTGTTAGACTATTCTGTCTTAAATTATAGTTAAGCTTTCAATGTTTGAAATCCAGCATTATATAATAATGTATAAAATATGTTCATCATGTTTAAAATCAGGCAAAATTGCCACTGCATGATATGAATAAAGTTTTACTATTTGCATGTTATATACTAGTGGTAGTGGTAAAAAAAAATGTATAATATAATAAATTTGATGTTTTCATTTTCAGCAAAATTATGGGATGCCAGATATGGTGAGGTTGTACACACTTTCGATCATGAGCATATAGTAAAAAGTGTAAATTTCAATGCCGATGATACTCTTCTACTGACGGCTAGCAATGAAAAAATCATAAGAGTATTTGATCTCAACAAATTAGATGCGGGAGGTAAGTTACCATGACATTTGTCTATTACTTGACCAAGTCACACTATTCTGTAACTATAATTACTAGTGATCTCGTGAAGATCAAAATTCAATCTAAATGAATCTTTTTTGTAATTAAAAACTAAACATCATATGACATGTTATGTTATCGTAACTAAGGTAAACAAATTATGTAGAATTTTCAACACTTTTGCAAAAGACACATAGAAATTTCCTCAATAATTATGTGTATTCAATGTGTCAAATGCATGGTAGTGTGTGTAAAGTTTTGTTTATTAAATGAAAGTACTTTATTAACATTATTATTAAAAAATATTAGTGTTCTGCACTTTTCTTACACATAGTTTATGTGTAAGAAAAATGTATCAAATTTCATACTACTCTTTTTTTGCTTCACATATTAATATATAGATAGCTTGTAGTTTTACATAAGACATCTGTGCAAATTTCATTAAAATAAGTCCATTTGCACAAGAGATAGTGCAAGCAAAATTTGTGATACAAGATTTTTATATAATATTAAGAGATGGGGATAGTCTGGTTAGGGGAGATGGTCCATCTTGGCATGAGCCTGCATCAGTGGTTGCACTTCACTCATGATAATGATAACATCATTACATTGGCACCATCCATCTATGACGTCAAATTGATGTGAAATGATTGACACATGCACAGAAGTTTGGCCTCTAGAAGAGGGAGAAGAAGGGTCTGTATAACCTCTGGTGGGCGTCGGTAGTCATGAAAATGGCTAATACTTTAAAATTGAATAATCAAATTAGCGGTCAAACATTGACTTTTATCAAGTCCATATGTGACCCACTTAACACAAATGATAACAGAAAATATCAAATGAAACTACCAGTTTTAAAGGCATTTATAGTGGGATTCATTATGTCAATGCTTTGGCACTGATTTAAAACGAAAAAGAATTTTAGTAAGAGATGGTGCCGCGCTGTATGCATGTAGCCGAATTGGGCCGGCGCGACCAGGGAGGTACCTCTCGCTTACACGAGACCGGTGTAAAGTGACATCTGTACTGTCGAGCTTCGGGCTGTGTGTAAGTGGTCGGTGGCCCATGCAGGGAGGAGGAAGGAGGGGATCGCACCTGTATAACCTCTATGCGGATGTCTATGGATGTCGGTAGCCATGGAAATGGCTCCGATTTCTCGTTTGCCCTATTATGCTATGAAAAAAAAACAAATCACTCAACTCACACTTCCCTTGCTTAAATGATTACATAAAGTACTTAAGTGTGCATAGAACGCAACATGTGCTGATTACAATCAGACAGAGTAAAGTCACGTTTTTTATCATCGCTCACTTGATTATTCATTTTCCCCGCAAGTGACTACACGTTTCGTCATACTTGCGCTGCCGGTCTGATATTATCTGTTTACACTTGACATTTTCCACAACATAAGGTTTTCAATTACATTGTCTAGACCCATGTACGTGCTAATTTTCTAAAAGTAATGTTTCATGAGGACTTACGACGTGCCATCAAATAATCTTTTTTTTTTTTTTCTTGGCATGGGCTCAAATAATCTTTACTAAATGATAACTTGAAAAATAATAATCATATTAATATTAAGTATAAATACGAAAGTGTGTATGTTTGTTTATTTATTTGTTTGTTTGTTACTCTTTCTCGCAAAAACGGCTAAGCCGACTCATGAAATTTGGCACACACAGAGGATAACTTGGATTAACACAGGATAGTTTTTATCCCGAAAAAATGTTCATATGTCATGGGATGATTTTCAATTGTCCACGGGATCGAAATTTACGCGAGTAAAACCGCGGGGTGCAGTTATAAAAAATATTACCAACTCAAAACTCATTGTACCACAAAAAAAAAACGTGCCCAAAATATTGTGTTACGTGCCAGCAATGGTACGCGTGCCCTTGTTTGTCGTCCCTGGTCTAGACTAAGATTGTAGACTGTAGTAATTTCAACAATAACAATTCAAACCTGTTTAGGAAGAGGAAAAGAGGAGGATGTTTGTCTTGTTTGTTTTTAAGGCGTTCTACTATTGGAGTTCGTTAGGAAGCGATATAAAGGCAATAAAAAAACATGAGGAGAAAATGTATGAAACAGTAAAGCTGAGAGTAATTAATGTTTTTGCAACGTCCTTAAAAACGAACTTAATTCTTTAAATATGCGCTTTCAATTTCATGCATCTTTCAATTTCATGCACCTTTCAATTTTATGCACCCTTCAATTTCATGCACCTTTCATTTTCATACACCTTTCAATTCAGCGTAAAGATCCTTTTTATGAAGTAAACTCGAGTCGCGTGACGCGCTTATCAAGCTCCTTTTATGTTTTGTAAAATCTTAAGCAGTCGTGGTTTTGTTTTTTTTTATTACATAACGTCTAGTTCATTCTTTCTTTCTAGAGTTGGTCGGAAGTAATATCGAAAGCAAAAACGTACATTCCTTTTCCATGGCTACATAATATCTAGGAATTTATACTATTATATTATAAAAGGACTTGTTGAATGGATGCCTATGCCCTTAACAGTGTGACCTTCCGACTGTCAGGTTCTTGTTCTTTGTCCAGTCGCGTGCGGATGTCGCAATGGCGCAAGACCTTAGCTGTAAGCTTTTCCTATTATTGTTGTATGTTGCTAAACTATGTTGGTTATCATAATTCCTTATTCGTTTATTTCCTGATTGTAATTGTATGGCCTATTCATGTAAATATAGACTTTGCCTATATCTTATAATATAAAAATAAATGTTTGTACGTTTCCTTATAGAATCGCAAACTGCATAGTTTGCGATTTTTTAATTATATGATGATCTTTAGCAAAGTTGTAGTGCGATGAGCCCATAAAAGTTTCTTAGTTGGTGCGACCAATTTTTGACAGATGACGCCATCTCACCTACAGCTAGTTTTAAAATAAATAAGATTTTTTGTAAAACAAGATGCCACTGGCGTAGGTAAGTTTTATGGGGCCCAGTAATTTTGTTTGATATTAGGTGTATTCTTAGATGCCAGATCAGTGGTTTATCAATGGTTTTACCACGGGGCTTCTCTGGCTCAGGGGTTACCTATATATCTTCTGTAGGTACATTCCTCTGTCACAGATATGATACGTGAAAATGCTTTTTTGTTTTGAGGTTTTGAGGTTTGAGGTTTAGTCTTTAAAAAACGGATCAAGGATCAACGAACAAAAGGACGAGTAAAATCGTGTGAAACAGCGATTGACCAATCGAGTTGAACTCCAGCATAATGCTGTTGGCGCTTACGACTATTTCGCACCTTTCACTTGAAAGCCATGTTCTTTCTTAAGGAGTTAAACTCAAGGGGCATGACGTGCTTCTTTTACATTGTGTAATATTTTAAGCAGTTCGGCTTTTCGTATTTTTCACTTAAAAATCTGAACCACCTGACTATTTAAAGTGGATTTAAAGTCACGTTCTTTCTAAAGGAGTTTTACCTCCATCTCCATTCGGGCGACGGTGGTAACAGACAGTTTTATGTCACGATGAATCGGAAGTTAGACATAGAAATATACTTTATTGTGCACAAAAAAAAAAGAAAAAAATACAGAGATGACGGCATGGATGTGCACAAAAGGCGGTCTTATTGCTTGAGAGCAATCTCTTCCAGACAACCTTATGTGCATGAAAGAAGAAGATTTATTACCTAGGAGGCGTAGCATTTCAAATCTAAACTAAATTAAAAAATTAAATTTAATATCTATTCTTTACATTTTTTTTTCTATTTCAGCAATTGAAAAAATGAGTGCTCACACGAGTAGTATCCGACATGCTGTCTTCCTACACAACTCGCGTATTGCAAGCGTCAGCGACGACTTGACGATGCGGATTTGGGACCGAAATAGTGGGCAGGTGAGGTTATGGCGTTCATTACATAGATATGTCCTCCATCTTGCGACCCCGAACCTATTCTTGTGTCGGCAAGTGTCACCTAGATGCCTAAGATAGATTATACAAGGCTGATAAAAGCGAGAGGCATTAAATGAAACACAATATTTAGTGTATAATTTCCAGGCTACACAACTATAAACAGATCAGTCGGAGCAATAGTTTAGCCACAGGAATTTTTTAAAACTTTTTCTCACTACGTACACGTTGTATCGCAGCTGATCGCCGACTATGGCCGGCCGCGGCCATTCACCTCGCCCGGCACAAAGGGTGATAACATTTTTTCGCTATTTAACTTGTTTGAAAAAAATATTTTCATACGTTAGTCGTAAACTTTTTTTATAGTTTCGCTTTAACTGTAGGCACTTATAGTATATGTGGTTTCATTTAATGCCTCTCGCTCTTATCAACCCTGTATATGTTCAGTACAGCCCCAGAGGGCGTTGCGCATAGCTGGCGCATGATGCCCTGATCTGAATAATGTATCGTATATTATAATGACCTGGTTTATGTATGTGCCTAGTTAACATGCATGTACGCATGTCTTCATTAAATACCTATGAGCACTCATATTCCATACAGCATTGGGCCTTTCTTCGCTTCCACAGCATAATTTCAAGTAACAAATGGTTTGTCTGCCTACACCCCTGCCTTCTGTAGAACAAGGGCGGAGAGGCCGATTTAGGGGACTCTTTAGAAGACTCTGTCCTATCTACGAAGACTTTATATTACTTACCCAATATTTAATTAGCGGTCTCAATTTTTATACTGTTTTTTGATTGGCGAACTTGATGTTGAGAATATGTAAAACTTTATATTTTGGAAATAAACTTCATTGTATTGTTGAAAAACAAGAAAAGAAAATTTGTGTGCATCTTATGTGTGATCTGTATATTTCATAATTCCCCTGTTCCTATGGGATGGCAGACAACCACTACTGGAGAGACGTCAGGGCCAGGACCGATGGTTTAATGTGCTCTTCCAGGCATTGGGTTATATTTTCGCTAACTTCTTGACTTCGAATTGTTACTAACGATTGGATAATACTGATAATAATCCGCAGTAAGAGGCAGTGCTTGCATACGTGTAGCTGAATTGCGCCGGTAGACCGGGGAGGTACCTTTAATTTCACTGTAACGGCGTCAAGTGACAGCTGTGCTGTCATTTCGTGCGGTCGTAAGCAGTCGATGGCCATTGCAGGGTGAAGGAGCTCTAAGGAGAGAAATGCATCTGTATAACTTAGATGTCGATGGGCATCGGCAGTAATGAAAATGGCTCCGACTGCTCGTATGTTTATGCTGGCTGTTACTGCTGAAAAAAAAATTATATACCACCTTAGTGTCTTGTACTCTAAAATAGTGAGGCACAATGCTATGCATAATGCAACATTTACAATAAGTTTTTTTTCTTTCTGTTTCAGGAGGTTCACAAAATAGAATTCCCCAGCATTCCAAACAGCCTGGAGCTGTCGCGAGATGGCGCGGTGTTGACGGTGGCTTATGGTGAGATTTTTTTTTCTTTTTTTT